>JZKD02S1777097.1:138905-156736 GCA_000966675.3 Picea glauca
TACTCAACATTTATTACTTGTCATTGCTCAGCATTTATTGAGATAACTGCTCTATTAGAAAATTGCAAGGCATGTGACACATCTATCCCAACATTCTCCCACTTATCATATGCATTGCTAGAGTCTAAGGGATAATGCATCAAACTGTGAGCTCACTATTAGGGGCCACAAGGCCCATAGATGCATAGTACCACTTGATTTTACCCATGCTCACCAGTTTTTTCAATGTATCTGCAGCATTCTGCAAAGTGTCAAATTTCTCCAATATCATCTTTTCATCCTCTACCATGTCCCAAAAGAAGTGGTACGTGATATCAATACTATTTGTCTTTGCATTGTTCTTAGCTAGAAAAATGACACTACTACTATCACACTGGATTGTAATGACTCTTTGACTTAGCTTTACATATGAACATAGTTTCATAAGCCAAATGTCCTCCTTGCAAGCATGATTAGTTTCCATATGCTCTACCTCTGCAATGGACAAATATACCACAACATGTCGCTTTCTTATCCAACTAACTGCTTCACCAAACACTCCAAACACACACCTTTTGGTCAACATTCTTTTATCTACATCCCCTTCCCAATTAGAATCCACATAACCCTATATATCCACTAAGTGTTGATCCCCTAAAACATAAGTATGGTAACAAATTGAATATTCAGAAGTACCTCACAAATACATGAAGACCCTCTTCATTGTATTCTAGGGTATGTGCAAGCTAACGATGGTCTCTCATGACGCGTTAGTGGTAATACCAACATGTTAAAACAACGGTCTGTTAACTTGGAGGGAATATTCAAGGTACTTTTACAATGAATTTGAATATGGTGTATGTTATGGAATATTTCCCCTGCAGACAAGTGAAGTCTCCCTTGGATTATCATACCCCTGTTACCAAGACAAAAAATTACAAATGGTTGTTATATTCCTTTGAGATCTAATTTAGCTAGTTGAATGAGGAGAAGAAAAGTGTGACATACCTTATTCCAGTGAATGTCCTTGATGCTCCAAATATTGAGCTTGATTCCTAAGCTCCTTGATCATACAAAGAACAACAAAGATACATTTCTTCCACTCTATATAATTAACTAAACATATCTACTTATGAATATTGAACGACAATAGACAAGTAAATGAGAAAGTACACATACTTGAAGGAAATATGCCAAGTATATTAATTTGAGAACCAAAAGCAGATACTTACAATATAAGATCAATATAAGATCAAAATAACGATGTTATTACTGATTTCTTTCTCCTCCTTCCCCATGGAAATGCTTTCAATTTATAGGAATGAGAAGTACAATTATCAGAAGCAAATGAGGGATATGGATGAGGATATGGACCCTTAAGGTTTAGATCATATCCTAAGGTGAAGCCCAAGCATGAGGGTTGAACATAACTAACCCAATCAAAGAGAGTTGGCCCATAGAATTTGGTGGAGAAGATCCCCCTTTTTCCTCAACAAGAATGGAACTCCCCTATTGATCTGAATTTTAGGGGGTATATGGTCTAAATTCAGATGCAAAATTCATAAAGATAACCCAATCGCCAATGCCCCCATGAAGGCAACTCCCCTACAAAACCTTCCAACCTTTCATGGATTAATCTCAGAAGACCCGAACGCATTCTTATTTGAATTTGATGTCCTGTGTAGAGGGTATGATTACACCTCCAAACCCCAAAAATTAAAATTGTTCCCCTCCACTTTGAAAGGAGCAGCTCTACGCTAGTTTATGGGATTAGGGGGAGGATCTATAAACTCTTGGGACGAGATGAAATAGGTCTTCCTGAAAAAATATCAGGATTATTGTAGAACAAGAGACTTAAAATATGAAATCTTTCAAATGACTGCAAAATAAAATGAATCATTAGAATAATATGTCCAGATATTTCAATATAATTTACAAAGATCACCCTATGGCACGTTACCAGGTGAAGTACTTAAGGCAACTCTAATTAAGGGTATGAAAGATGAATGGGTAGAAACGAAGAATTTGATGGGGAAGGGTGACATTTATCAAGAAACTTATGATGAAATAGTCCTATTGTGCATCAGGTGCTCAAGAGGAAGTTCATGGACCAAATCAGGGATGTGCATCCCCCTCACCAGAAATAGAAATATTACCAGCAGGGGTGTTACGCGAGCTGAAGTTGGTAATCTCTTAGAAAATTTCAAAACATATATTTTGAGCACTTTAACTACACAGTTGGATGTATTGTAGGCCAAACAAAAAAAAACAAAAGCTGAACAAACGTTGGCCATGTTTTGCCACAGGTGCAGAAGAAAACATGGTCCAAGGGATTGCCCTTTGGATGTAGTTCGGGTTTGTGCTATATGTGCAAAATATCACGACACAGAACAGTGCCCATCACTTCCTAGACATAAATATGTCTTTAGAGAAGCAGAAGAAGAAACAAAGTCACTATATCTGATGGCTCAACAACGTTAAAGGCAGAATCGGCCTCCAAATACACTACAGTATAATCAGTAGCACATGGCAGGGTCAGGCATTTACTAATCAAACTGGTAGCCCTAGCAATACCCACTTATAAATCCCTCTTGGAAAACTAGCCCACTACAAATCTTGCCTAGCATAATCAGCCAACTGCAATTTCCACAAGGCCTAACTCACAATATCCCACCTCATCTTGGAAAAACTAAAATAACAACATCTACCCTTCACAGTGGCCCAACATGACTACCCAAAACCCAAATTGGAATCAAAATTGGCAGCGCCCTATGGGGATAAACAACCAACCCATGAGGATGGCCCCTCAAACTCAGCCTATGCTACAAGAACCACTCCAATTGCCTCAAAATATGCAATCACAATTGCACCCTCAACTACCAACCTTGCCTCACCCAAATCCAAATAATAGACCGGCTCAGCTCGTCAATATTATGTAAAATGGTGAAGGAGAGACCAACTCGGTAGGGTGCAGCGAACTATGGTTGAGATCGGGATGAATAATATCTCCTGAAGAAAATAACGTTTTTCAAGAGCAGGAGAGTGAAAAACAACTAGCAATAACACCTTCGACTGTGGTAATAACAAAATAAATCGAGTAGGGGGGAAACACAGTCGAATCACAAGATCCTGATAAGGATGCAACGCCCTCCCTTCGTTCCCCGAAGATTGATGATAGCAAAACCAATCATATATCCCAACTTCGACATTATAGGGGAAGTCAAGAATTTATATATCAAGATTCCACTCCTACAAGCTCTTCATGACATCCCAATCTACGCAAAAATGATTAAGGAGATATGTGGGAGAAAGCCGTTCAGAAAAAATAAAAATCCATCATCAATAGTCCACATGGTAGGAGCCTTGTCTTATCTAATTTTAGGTAGACAAGAACCGGTCAAATATGCATATCCAGGGAATCTCATAGTGATAGTTCAGATCTTAGGCTATTCTTTTCCAAATACACTAGTTGATTTGGGAGCAACCATCAACATCCTGACTATGGAAACCTGCAATACCCTGGGTTTTAACTCCTTCGAAGCCACCGCAATAATGTTGTAGTTGGCAGATCGATCGGTAGTTCGATCAGTTGACACATTACATGATACAACCATCTTCATTGACTCTTGTGAATATCCAGTGAACTTCCTCATCATCAACCCAAGAAGTGGACCCTAAGGGCATCCATTGATACTGGGCAACCCATGGCTTGCAACAACAGATGCATACATAGGATTTGGAGCAGGTAATATGACAATCACTAGAGGGCGTATCACAAAGAATATCATTTTGTATCCTCCTGCTAAGCCAAGTCCAACTTTCGTATATCCACAATTGCCACCACCGTGATACCCAGAGAGGGATATATGAGCCCCTCTTATGCAGGAAGAATCCCTCAGACTTAAAAACTAGCTAGAGGATGACGTAATTAGTGGGTTTATCAAAATTCGAGCCACCATGAGCAACCTGACCTGCCAGATGCTCCAAGTTGTTCTAGACTGTGAAGCACAGGGAGACCTACTAGAAGATTTAATGGAACAACAAATTCCAACTACAGTCGTTCATAATAGAAAACCCGTTGATATTGCACCAGGGAGGTCTCTAAACATCAATGCCAATTTAGATGAACAACAACAACAAAATCCAATTCGAGTCCTCTCCAAATACTAGCAAGCTTTTTCATGGGAATATTATGATATGAAAGTTATTGATTTGCAACTCTACACACACCACATTTATGTTGAAAAATATGCCTGGCCGATCCGACAGCCATAGACAAGATTGAATCCTCACCTCAGGGATATTGTTAAAGAAGAATTACAAAAGTTGTTGAACGTAAATTTTATATATCCCATCTCAGATAGTTGGTGGGTTTCCCCATTAGTGATCGTCCCAAAGAAAAATGGGAAATGGTGAATTTGTTTTGAATACAAGGAAATTAATAAAGCCACTAAAAAAGACCACTTCCCTTTGCATTTCATTGATCAGGTCCTGGATACTTTGGCAGGAAAGAAATTCTTTTATTTCCTATATGGTTTTAGTGGGTACAATCAGATTCAGATTGCCCTAGAAGATCAAGATAAAACTACATTCACATGCCCCTGGGGCACTTTTTCATATAGAGTATTACCCCTTGGACTTTGTAACGCTCCAACCACTTTTCAAAGGGCCATTCTGAGCATATTCAGCGATCTGATCAACGAAGGACTTGAATTCTATATGGATGATTTCACTCCTTATGGTGACGACTTTGATCAAGCACTGAATAACTTGGAGAAAATATTAGAGCGGTGCATTGCGACCAGGTTATGTTTAAGCCATGAAAAGTGCCACATGATGATGACAAAAGGTGTGGTACTAGGGCATTATATCTTTGCAGATGGAATTAGGGTAGATAAAACAAAAATAGAGGTAATCCTTAATCTACCTAAACCACACACACAAACTGAGGTACGTAGTTTCTTTGGTGCTTCAGGATACTATTGTATATTTATGGAAAATTTTGCAAGAACCGTTGCACCTTTACATGATTTGACTGGTAATGTAGAGTTTCAGTGGTCTGACAAGTGTGATGAGGCATTTGCAGGACTCAATAAGTTGATCTCGACAGCATCGGTGTTGAGGGGATCAAATTGGAAAATACCATTTCACATCTCCACCGATGCATCAGATATTTCCATAGGCGTTGTCCTCGGACAGGAGGAGGACAAGAAACCCTACACCATTTATGTTATAAGCAAGAATCTTAATCCAACTGAACTTAATTATACAGTAATAGAGAAAGATTTTTTAGCTATTATACATGCCATCAATAAATTTCGTCATTATATAACAGGCTATCTGGTCATTCTGTATACTGATCATTATGCTATTAGATATCTATCTAATAAACCAATTACTAATGGATGGGTCACTCGATGGTTGTTACTATTGCGGGAATTTGATATCACCATCAAAGATCGACCCGGGAAAGAAACTCTTGTCGTAGACTTCCTATACCGCATACCCAAAACAGACGACTCCTTAACAGTCAAAGATCTATTTCCAGATGAGCATCTGTTTGTTGTTACTACAAAGCCACCTTGGTACGCTGATGTGGAAAATTACTTGGTAGCAGGAAGAATACCGACACATCTTTCATCAAGGGAAAGAAAACTGATTGTCCAGTGTAGCGCACGATTCTCCTGGATCAACGGGTATCTCTTCCATACAGGAGTTGATGTCCAGATCCAAAATTGCAGATGGGCTATTATTGGCCCTCAATATTCATAGATGTGAAGAAATATGTCCAAACCTGTGATAGTTGTCAACGGATGGGAAAACCAGGTCAGGCTAATGAAATGCCTTTGAAAGAAAAAGTAGTTGTGGAACCATTTGAGAGATGGGCACTAGACTTCGTTGGCCCCTTCAATCCAAAGTCAAATCATAAGGACTATATTATAGTCGCAACAGACTACATGACTAAATGGGTAGAGGCAAAAGCCTTACCAAATGCAACAGAAGACGTAGTCATCAAATTTCTTTTCAAATTATCCGTACGCTATGGACTACCAAGAGAGTTAATTACTGATGGGGGGTCACAATTTACATCTCATAGAATCACCACCACCTTGGATAATTTATCATATCAAACACAGAATTACTTCTCCGTACCATCCACAAGAAAATGGGAAAGTGGAAAGCACCAATAAAGTCCTGGAGGCAATCCTGACAAAGACTATCTCAACAAATAGACAAAATTGGGCTTCTGAGCACCCAAATGCCTTATGGGCTTACCGCACAACATGGCATAATACTACTGGCTACTCTCCTTATCATTTAGTCTATGGAAAAGAACCCATATTCCTAATCGAGTTTGAAATCAAAACTCTAAGGATGGCCCAGGAAATTGGACTGGATCTTACAAAAGCACATAAACAATGCCTTCAGCAACTCAACGAATTGGATGAAGCACGTCTGTCTATTGTAGAGCGCACGAATGTTATAAAAAAATAGAGAACGACCTGGCACGACAAGCATATCAAGAAAAAATCATTTAAAAAAGGTGATTTGGCGCTCCCCTATGATTCCAGATTCCAGGATTTTCTAGGAAAATTACAAACACAAAATCAATGAAGTCCATGATAATGGCACAGTCACGTTAAGCACCATCGACAGGTCCGGATCTCCATTTTGGGTCAATGGACACCGAGTACGAATCTATCATCAGTCGCCCTTAAAAGAATCTTTCTAACAGGAAGTAAGTAAGCATCCTACCATTCGAATTGTGGCTGGCTAGGAAGGTAATCCAGCCACCCCAACTCCATAAATGTTGAATTTTGCTGACACTGTACATACTTTATATAATTTTTTTCTGTAGATTTTATTTAGTTTTTTTTATTATTTTTGACAGTCATTCGAGAAAATTAGAACTAGGGAGCATAACTGTAATGAACTCAATTAGCACTATTTTCTGTTTCGAACTCCTGCTTCATCCCATCACCCAAACCCTGTCTTTTGCAGAGAAAAGAATGTGTCATGATTTAGCAACAACAATTGGGCAACTATAATGAAATTCATAACATTAACAAACCATCCACTACTTAATTTTGAAATAAACCAACTCATAAATTAATTTAGTTGATGACTAATCAACCTTGAATTCAAGCAAAACACATTTCCAAGTTTCTAAAAATTACCTATTTAGATGGTTAAAAACCTAAAAATTGTTGTTCCTTTTGCGTGCTTACTATTCCTTTGAACGAAACAATTGTCATTTCTTTTTGCACGCTTGTTGTTTCTTTGAACGGAACAATTGTTGTTCCTTTGAATGGAATAATCGTCGTTCCTTCCCTACATTGCTGATAAAACACTAAACCATTCTTTTGGGGTAAAACTTTCACCAACATTATTTCTAACGATCTATCATTATTTTGTGGACTATCTCCCATACCTTATCAAAAAAAAAAAAATTGGATCACTTTCTTCGAAATATCTTAAACCTTGTTCATAACCTATAACCACCATAATTCGTTTCTTTTCCCTTATACTTACAAATACACTTAAATGATATCTCGCCCTTATAATTAATAAGGAGTCTGAGGCACACATTTACTTGGCATCCTTACACTTGTTTACGCCATCCCTTACTCTTAAGGAGTAGATGAGCCTCCCTTCATAAACTTAAAAAAAAAAAAAAAAATCAATAAAATTTCTTTCTTTTCCCACAAAGAATAGGGGGTCTCATCACGAGCCAACCTACCACGATCATTGGATAGTAACCTAAGTGACATTCCCACTATGGCTACCACACCAAGGCAATGACCTTTGACATTTTCTTTTGTCAAAGGACAAGAGGTCTCATCACGAGCTGACTTGTTCACTTAAGTTACACTCTAGTGAGTAGCATTATCACCATCTAGCTACCAAACCAGGATAATGGTCTTTTTCAAGAAAAATTTAAATAAATAAAAATATATATATAAAATAAAATAAAATAATTTTATTTTTCAAAAAGAATAGGGGGTCTCATCACGAGCCAACCTACCATGATCATAGGATAATAACCTAAGTGACATTCCCACTATGGCTACCACACCAGGGCAATGGCCTTTGATAGTTTCTCATCAAAGGACAAGGGGTCTCATCACGATTCGGCTTGTTCACCTAAGTTAAAATCTAGTGAGTGGCATTATCACCATCTGGCTACCAAACCAGGATAATGGTCTTTTTGGAAAAGATGATTCAAATAATCAGTGATACAAGCTCATCTAAGGGTTAAAAGGAAACCCTATCGAGGCTATGGACATCTACTGGCAATAGTGAATCTACCTGTGGTATGGAAGTTTAACTTAAACGCCAAGTTTTTGAGTGTCTCTAGATTTCCTTCACTCAATAACGAGGCTATCATTTCGGTTGTATTCAATAAAACGGAAAAGTCACAACATTATGATATGTGGGATATTATTTAAATGAGAAGATTTAATTTATTCGGCGTACGTATCCTTAAAGCATTCTTTTGAGTATAGGTATATTTCAATTCCACAAAAGAGGACTAACGTTTAATGATTACCGTTAAAATATGTTGTTTGAAAATAAATCATTGATCCCCATTGGCGGCGGCAGTACAATCATTACTTCTCACCATCAATACCTACACTCATTACTTTCCCCTACGCTGACGGTCAAGGTTGACATTTATATTAATGAGGGAAGTGGACGCTCGGCACGCTTCTCGACAAAGATAGTAATTATTGTAATAAATACCCACATTTATAAACATTTGGTGTCTCTAATGTTTGCTATTTTTGGTAATTTTTCCTTCGAATTGGTCTAACCAAGTCTGCTACCAGGAATGATAGTCGTCCACATTTTCTCACAAAATGGGTGGCAGAGGTGTGTGCAGGGAGATAAATTTACTACAGGTTACAAAGCAAGCAAGAGACATCCTTCACCAGCTAGGGTGGATGGAGTAATATAACCGTCTGCAAGGATATGAAACGAATGTCACGCTTGAATTCTTTTAGAATCTGAAAGGAGAAATCTCTATGCTGTGAGGCATACAAATCTCAGTCACCCCAAAAATCTTAACAGAGGTCATAGGCCTCCCTAACATGGGAATTCAGTGGACAGGAAGATACACAACACTGAAGGAAGCTATGGAAACTTTCACAGACCCTAGGGAAGAATTGGATAAGAAGGGAAAAGGACTTAATCCTAGTACCCTCAGAGAACCATGGAAGGAACTGGCTGGGATAATTCAGTGGTACATCACCTTTGATGTATGATATGACGTAATTCAACCTCGCCACCTTAAATTGTTGGCATCCTTAAAACAATGGTTAGTACTTAATCTACCTTTCTTTCTGAATGCCATATTACATGAAGTTGTCTTAAGAACAAAAAAATCCAAGGACCCTGTTATTGTTATCAGTCACCACAAATTAGTTAAACTGATAACAAATAAAGCACTGAGTCAAACTCAATTGACCTGGGATAACCTGATTTAGGCTAATAGACCTCCACAATTGGAGAAACCTTAATTATTCCATGAAAACCCACCACAGTAAATTGAAGATAGACAGGTAGAGGAGACTACTACCCAAAGAGAAATCCCATCTCCTCAAACCGAAGCTGAGGCAGACCATGCCTAAATCACAGAGACCCAAACCTTATAGACACAGCCATTAATGAAAAAGAGGAAGAGAGCAACAACTGCCCCTAAAACCATCATTCAGACAAGGAGAAGAAGAAGACAAATTTAGGAATCAACTGAAGCAATTCAGGGTACAACAAAACAGTGTGAAGAACCTCAGAAATATATAGAACAATATCCATGGGAGAATGTTCAATAAATTGGGCAAGCAGAACAGACCTCACAAAGGAATGATCAGGAAGACACCTAGCCGACATTAGAGAATCTGTCAGAACAATTTTTGAAGACCTATGAGATAGAAACAACCCAGGTTTTGGGAAGTTTGGGAACCTTAATTGATAAGGGCACAAATAATCCAAAAAAATTCCCAAAACAAGACTCCTCTTCAAAACCAGCTGAAGATTTTCCTGATATTGAAATGTCTTTATCAAAGGACACAACATAGGAAGAACTTCATTTTGAAACAAGAAGCCCTCTTGGACAGACATAACGTTTGGAAGGAACAAAGGATCAACCATCTGTTGGCCAGAATGAAGAATACCTTGAGGCCTCTCATAAACAAAAATCATCCAAGAGCCAGAAGAAAATTAGAAAGTTAAAAAAATAAAACAAATTGTTGAAGAAAAAGGCTAAGAAGGTTGAAGTATTAAAGTAGAAGGTGGTTAAAATCAAGGAAATTATTAAGGAATTGAGGAAATAGTTAGAACAAGCAGATAAGGCCGACAAAAGAAAGAAAAAAAAAAGGTCCAGAGTGCAAGGAATAAACCCTCTTCCTAAAGAAGCAGTCAGTACAAATTTTGTAGGGATACAGACAGACCCTAAAGAAATAGTAGTAGAAGAAACATTAGCTCGGAACGAGGAAGCAATTCCTTTAGAAACAAAAGAAAATATGATAGCTACAGAAGCAATTGATGTTGAGGTGCAAACAAACACGCTGGTATTATAGTAAATAGCTCAAATCCTTGAGCATAATGCTACCATCAGGAGATTGGAGGAAGAATTGATGCAGTCTCAACAAACCCTGGTTCAAAACAGAAATGAATTACTGACTATGGAAGATCACTAGGCACTCCAGTCCCAAACTCTTACACAGGCCCAACAACCATTAAATCAATCCAGGGAAGAGATGGGCACTATGGAAGAATACCAAGCATCCCTATCTCAAGCACAGGGTATCACCATTGATAAACTAAAAGCAGAGCTTACACAGGCCCAACAAGCATTGGCTTAACACCAAGACGAGATGGTCACTAGGGCTGAACATCAAAATATTGTTAAACAACTGAAGGAAATGATAGTAATAGAGAGTGAGACCTATGTTGCACTCATAGAGCCCAAGGGAAGGTAAAAAAGGTGCAAATCCAATTGGAAAAAGATTTGGAGAAAATCAAAGACATTTGTGATGTCTACTCTGATGTTATTAATTGCAGAGCCCCTACCACAAATTACACTTTATTCTTGCTAGAATGATATATGTTATTGAGATTGAAGGCCATCAAAGAAGGTAAACCTATTTCATTTTCCATTGTGCCTGATTTTATTTCATGTTTCAGAGAGCAGGACAAAAAGGTACAATACTTTTTATGTGAGTTGTACTTTCATAATTTTATTCTAGAAGAAGAAAGGAAAGATAACCCTGGCCCATTCATAGGTGACACACAGTTTCAGGCATTTATGTTATTTAACCAGAACCAAGTCAAATGGGGTAAAGCTAATAAAACGTTCCTAAAGAGGGAAACTGGTCTAGCTCTTTGGGTTAGGGGAGAGCCTCCAAAGTCATTTCCAACCATTATGCGACATAAAAATTTTATGAAAAGAGGGGCGGTCACAAAATCCTTAGCCCCTATCCATCTACAGGTTATACATTCAGGTATCACTTGTTTTAGAGAGCTTAAGGAAGAAGCTCTTGATGCTTCTAAATTGAGATGGGATGCATCTTCCAGTGAAGGAAAGAGTAAGGAACCCTTTGGGTACAAG
This sequence comes from Picea glauca, assembly GCA_000966675.3. Classification (NCBI taxonomy): domain Eukaryota; kingdom Viridiplantae; phylum Streptophyta; class Pinopsida; order Pinales; family Pinaceae; genus Picea; species Picea glauca. Next base: position 150,496 of record JZKD02S1777097.1, read on the forward strand.
AATTTCTTTGTAGCCACCTTCAGAATGGAAAGGTATTCTCGATTGCTCCAAGAGGAAGGACCTGCTTGGATTGGGTGTAGATATAATCCCCCTATCATCTGGTTTCCTCCAGAAAGTTACCAAAGAGATTATCAAATTAATAAGAAAAGGGAGGATGTTGCTTTTGGAGAACTCATGATGCAGGAGCATCTCTCCACGTCAGCCAGCCAGCCAGCCAGCCACGTCCGCGAAATTCAAATCGTGCATTGAAGGGAGGCGTAGCCTCATTTAAAATTTGAATTCGATGTAATTAAATGCTTAGGTTGGTGAGCCATGGAAGCCATGCCTTTGTGCAGGCTGTAGATAAGATCGGATTTAATGCTAGATTGGTTGAGATCTAGATCCAGATGCTGGACTAGACAACCATTTATTGTAATTGAATAGAGTAGGTAGACCTGGGGGGAAGCGCTCGATGAGCCCCTCAGGTAAAAGAGATTTTGAGATCTCATTTTGAAAAAAAGAAATGGTAGTGTGTGAGGATCTGCATGTAGAGCAGAGAAGAGTTAAGAAGAGCCAGAGAGAGCTCAGGAACACATTGTAATTATAGGCATTTGCCATTGTTAATATAATCAGAAGTAGTTTTTCTTGCATGAGTTCTGTGTTATATGGATGTCTGTGTGTGTTCTTCATATTGTGAATGTATGTTGTAGTTGTGCATTTGAAGAAGTGTGTGTGATTTTAGGGTTGAAAGGTCTTTGATTTTTCATGTTAGGAGGGCATGATAGAGTGCTACGGTCTCTTAATACCAGTGCACAGAGGTTGCACTTTTGAACTCTGCGGAGTCAGACAAAGACATGTTGTGGCACAAGGTTGAAGTCAACAACTCGGGAGGAAAACCTCAAGGTTGCTGAATACCTTGGAGGCCAGGCTGTGTATGAGAAACACAGTTGCAGACAGAATTCTGTTGTGAATTCTATAGAGCTCTACCAGGTGGGCATTGAGCATATGCACAGTGGTGCATCTGAAGAAGAACTCTGTTGTGAGTTCAGAAGAACCAGAATCACTAAGGGTTCTGTAGAGCTCTGTCAGGTGGGCATTAAGCAGGTGCAAGGAGTGCACAAGAGAAGAAGACACTCTTCCAGGTGGGCATTGAGCAGATGCAAGGAGTGCACAAGAGAAGAAGACACTCTGCCAGGTAGGCATTTGAGTCAGTGTGCAGACAGGCACAGAAGAGAGGAAAGAACTCTTTGAGTTCTGTGAGCTGAAGGAAGATTCCACTGAAGGATCTTCACTGGGTTGCTGAACACCCAAAAAGATTCAGCAATTTATTTGCTTGAGCAGTAGGAAGCCAGGAAGGCATCTATTTCATTCTCCATCTGAGGGAGAAGAAGGACAAAATCCCCCAAGGGGTCTGAGTGTTTGTGTAAGCTCATGAGAGATAACACTCTAGTGCGTGAAGACTCTGCAGAGGGAAGGAGTCAAGGAATCCTCCAAGGATTCAAAGATAAAAGGTTCGGGAAGGGTAGCGTTCTCATACGCGCAACGATACTCAGAGTCGAAGAGTTCGCAGAGGAGAAAAGAAGCAAGGGTCGAGGCCTTTGGAACCTTGGAAATTCTCCCAAGGAAGGAAGAAAGTGCAGGAAGCTCAAGAGGAGCAACAGCCACTATCAGATCAGCAGGAGAAGAAATCTGGACCGTTGGTTTTCTACGTCCAAGAGGAGCTCAGGAGGAGCCTACAGAAGGAGGAGACTGATAGCTATCAGATCTCATACAGAAATCCTGCCAGCCGTCAGATTGGGCAAGAGTTTCACGAGGTGTAGCCATCGGGATATTGGCACTCAGGAAATCGGGATTCCTAAGGTCGTGAGAACTGAGACATCATAAGTCTCGAAATATGGACAAGATCTGGACCGTCCGTTAGCGAGGACACGTGGCGGAGATCAAGCGCCATCGGGGTTTTGGCGCATCGGGAGATCGACATTCTCGTGGACAAGAGATCGGGGAAAATCTAGGTCGAAAACCCCGACATAATCTAAGCCATCCGTTCAGAGGGACAGGTATCGGAGATCTGGAGCAAGTCGGGATATTGGCCATCGGGAAATTGGATTTCCTGAGGACAAGAGAACCGGGACATTGGAAGTCTCGAAATCCCGACATAATCGGGACCGTCCATTTGAGGAGGATGCGTGGCAATCATCTAGTGCCATCGGAAAAGGTCCTGACAGAGAAGCATCCATCGAAGTTTGAGTCATCGGGATATCGAAGATCTCGTAGAAAAAGGGTTTGTGGACCTTGAAATCATGAAACACGAAACCCCGATGAGGGGGGGCCAGCTGTCAGCACAACAGAGAAGGAGGACAGAGCCGTAGTGGAGGCCTGCTGTCAGCATGACGGAGAATCGGGATTTGGATGATCGAGAATCCCGTGGGCATATGCATCTTGGCATCGCAAAACCCGAAACCCCGACGAGGGGTAAGGTTGTGGTCACGGGGTGATGGTCACGTGGACCAGGGTCTAGCCAGGAGGGATAGTGCACAAAGGGTGCATCGGGTTTTTGAAGCCTGAAATCCCGATAGGAAGGTAAGGTTGCGGTCTTATGAATTCTGGTCATATGGGCCAGGAATCTAGCCAGCAGGGCTAGTGCATGAAAAGGAGCTCATCGTTGATCGGGGAATCGAGAGGACTGTGACTCTCGACAATGGGGAATGCGATACCCCAAAACCCCGACATTGAGTTGGGGAAAAGTCACGGTAAAGTGCAGAAGGCTGTGAAGGGAATTAAAGGACCTGTGGATCGGGTTTATGGAATAGGATTCTAGCAGGGGATCTAAAGAGCCGATTCGGTTCAAAGAGGGGATTGAATGATCCTGAGAGTGGGAGGTGCATGCAGAGACCCTGCGGGGTATGCGTGTGCAACCTTGCGCCACCAACTTAGAACCAATGAGTTCAGAAGGCTTGGTGAACCAACCTTTCCACCTTACAACATTACTTCTTTACATGTAAGATCTCAGCTTGCATGAGCACATGCAAGAAGGTAAGCTAGGGGGTATGTTAGGTTATGAAAAAGGTATAAATATCTTCCCTTTTCCCACATTTCATGATATCATCTTGATTGAATTTTTGGTTATTTAGGAGAAAATAGAATAGAAAATAAATAATATACTCTTTTGCGTTATTGATGAAGTTAGATTACATAGATCCTAAAATACGGTTGGAATTGTCTGGTTTTATTATAGGATTAGTTAAATATTCTCAAACCCAAGATAGCAAAGGAAATATTGAAGATGCGCAAGCTATTGGAGGTTGACGACTATATGGCGCAAGGCAGTTTTGAAGATGATTGAGTTTCTTATATTGTAACTTTATAATAGTAATGCAATCCTGAGGATATCTCGATCCTCAGGATATCTTAATTTACCCAGATTGTTTTAATATATAAGGGGTAAATAGATATTCAAAAGATATAGAAGAATTGAACCCAAGAACTCAGAACTTGGAATTTCTATGCGTTAGCAGTTTTTGTAAAATGTTGTATCAGCGATGAAATTAATAAAAGATTTGAGCATTTTTACCATTTCTATGTACTGAATTTCAAATAGCAATTCTTCTAAGGACCAAGGACCCATTCTAAAGGAGCCAATGTTCGACCTGTAATTGTATCAGTTCAATTTATGTTTTGTGATTCGATTCTCTTTTACAGTAGCTAAATGAATGCATAAGTGTGTTGATGGTTTCATGTCAAGTGCAAGAGATAGATATTTCATGAAGCATTAAATGATTGATGTTCCAATTCCTATTACTGAGATTTGATGTGTGAAAGTTCCTCATAAGCTCACACTTGTTGTTCCTTTTACTTAGTTTACATTTTTTGTTCCTTTCACTTAGTTTACAATTGTTGTTCATTTCTGTTAAAATATAGTTGTTATTTCTTTCGATAGAATTACGATTGTTGTCTCTTTTCAATTAGATTACAGTTTTTGTTTCTTTCCATATATAGAGTAATTCGCCTTTTCCTTTCCAGCAATTTGATTCATAATAATAGTCAATTCTGCAAGTCTTTATTTAGATTCAATTATTGCTCTTAAAATGAATTCAATAGATTAATTAGTTCATTTCCATTGCACATCTTTAGATTTCAATACCTAGAATCTTTAATGAATGTTTGAGGAACTTGATTGTTGATAAACTCATATTTGCTTTCACTACACGATTTTAGCTCTACAAGCTATCTGCATAGAATTTGTTGATATTCTTTGAGATAAAAGATGAATCCTCGGGTTGATAAATTAATGTTAAAGGTTGTTTTTAGACATCTTTAGAGCCCAACATGGATAGGGCCAGCAAAGATACAATGTGGATGCATTTCTCCATGACATGACCTAATCACAGCCATGAAAGAATACATAGTGGAGCTACGATATGTCAAGAACATAGCCATGGACCAATACAAAGTGGATCTATGTAAATCGGTCTAATAATATTCTTCGCAACCTGGGAAAAGAACATAACAAAGTGGGTTCTCAACCTAGGGTCTTCGTCCTGATTCCTAAACGGTACGATTTTATCCATGTGAATAAATGATTCGATGTCGAACATGGTAGAAACCACTTTATTACCGGTCATTTAGATATATCATTAACAAGTGCAAGGTAAATCACCAATGATGTCAATGATTCCCAGGGTACCCTAGTACATTCCCACGAATGGTTATAATTGAGTTGAGGTTGAACATATGTGGAATCAATGGATCAGGGGTCAATGACGTAAACCCACTGTTGAAGGAGATGAGACCTACCATTAAGGCATGCAGGTTCCAAGGTATTGTTGTGTTTCTAAGTCAAATTCTTGGATAATGTGTTGAAGTTGATAGGAAAAGACTCGTCGAAGGAGGGCCTTGATGTATCCCTCATCATCGACATGAAACAGTCATAGGATAGTGATATGAGATTGGAAATATGGACTGACCCAGGGATGTAAACTGGTAATATTATAGATGGTTGATCTTTGAAAGACTTCCTTTGAAAATTTATGAGGCAAGAGACAAGACTTAGAATCTTTCGACTCATTTGAGAAATGGACCAAAACACGGTGCAACGATGACTAGGGAACTCTTCAGATGAATCGAAGGAGTAACAAGACTCATGGGATTGGTATGAATGGGAGAGTGAATTCACCAAATTTAAGGTGAAATGCAGATGGTTTCCATGTTCAAGGGTGACAACAACAACTTCCTTAAAGGTTTCAAGACACTTGACCCACTTCCTTCAATTCCCCCCCCGGACCCCATCTTGATAGATGAGTACCTCTTTCTTGTTTATCGAGCTTGAGGAGGATAACAGGTGCTTGGTATAACTCAACTTCGGTAAGTTCCTCTTCCCATGTTTAATGAACTAGAAGAAGTAATGGTTTGTTCTGAGATGAGTCCTTCAATGTATGGTTTTATGAGTCCAGAGAAGGAAAATCGATTTTTTTCATGTTTAAGGAGTTTGAAAAGAATTTAAAGAAAACTTTGTGGGTGTTCTTTTTCGTAATTTATTTCTCAGAGGCCCGAAAAAGAATAAAATAATACGATGGAGAAATCTTGTAGTTGATATTTGACTAGATTATTCATTTTTCGTAGTTATTCTACAGGGACCAAAAAAGGGTTAAACTATCAAACTATTGCCCAACAGATGACTCTTCATATTTTAACGAGCTCGAATGATGATGAAGTTTGCTCGAAGAGATTTCAAGGTTACAAAATTATTCTAGTTCATATGTTCCTACAAAAACAATCATCCTGGGGAAAAATGTCACCAATTCCTTAAAAAATGACGATAATTGCAAAAAATCAAATGATAGGTAATATAAATGCGAAAAAAGGTTAGACAAAACTAGTTTGCAAATGGTAAAAATTCATTTTGGGAAACATTTTGTTTCATTTTCACCTTTCACTTGCAATTTCTCTTTTCACTTGAGTTTTTCCCATTTGGAGCAGTTTTTCTAGCGTCGATTGCAGGATCTACAGACCATCATTTTTTGTTTCATCTGGACCAGGTTAGAGATCTGATCCTCCTCTTCATTTTCCATGGTTTTATTTTTCATTTTGGTGCTTGTTTCAATTGTTTTTGTCTCTTTAGGGGCCTCTAATGCACCCTACTAGGGGTGGCGCTGTTGGAAGATTGGTTGTTGTCATTGATGTCAACCCTAGTCATGGGTTTTGGACCAGAAGATTGATGAAGTTATTTGGACATGAAGGAAAATGAAAATGAAGATACAACACC
>JZKD02S1777097.1:164249-188197 GCA_000966675.3 Picea glauca
CGCATATTATTTCTGTGTATTGTGAAGATTATGCTGGATATTTTACTGTTATTCTGCCATTTCTAGCATTTTATTTCTGTTCTGCATATTTTATATATCTGGTATCTTGCAAATTTATCAGCCAAAATTCTTGAATGGGAGGAAAGGGAGCATGAGAATGATGATTTATCTGCCTTACATGACCCTCAAGTGAGGGAATCTCTCTGAAACTGATGGATATTGAAATACTTCAAGATACAGAATATGCGAAAAGAAATACTTCTCCTTGAGCATCTGATAGGATTATGGGATGTTGATGAGCAGGATTTATGAGTGCGATATCAAATGTTGGATATTGACATTGACGACATTTGTTTTCTGACGGGACTCTCGAGAATAGGAGCACCCATCATCCTATCTGGCCATTAGACCACACCACAACAGACATATGAGTATATAGCACAATTTTGTGTGTCAGGACCGCAGAAGGAGAGTGGAAGGATTAAGATCAAAGACTCGAGGAATCTTCCACTATGAGCTATCATTTTTGCTATTACCAAACTAGAAGGAAGCACCATTCCCCATATTGCTTCCAAATAAAAAATGCCATACGTCATATAGTGTCTTGCGTGGAGGATATTTAATTGGTGTGCAGGGTTTTTGGAAAATGTGAAAGATCAGATTTCCAGATGTAGAGTGGGAAAAAAGTAACAGTTTGGGTACGGATATTTCCTAGTGTCGTTCTCCCTGGAGTTAGTACCATTTATGTAGCCACAGGTTGCGTTCATGGAGCACCCTATATCCAGGGATGATTTTAAGGATGAAATAAATGAGTTGATGTGATAATTATTTTATTAGATTTGGTAATCAGATTTTGATGTTTAGATTTGTTTATTTCTAATAAATATTTAATCAGGGATGATTTTAAGGATGAAATTTATTTAAAATGTAAAAACTTTAATATGCCAGCTAAAAATATTTGACTATATATTTGTAAAAATATTTGACTGTAAAAACAGTCCATTTATGATTAAGAAGGTTCTATATGCGATTAAAATCGGTCCAAACCAGAGCATATTTAAACAGTTCCAGTTCCTTTGTTTATTTTGAATATACACCAACTTTCAAAAGCGAGTTGATGCGATAATTAATCCATTGGTTCTGGTGAACAGAATTGGTCCGATTCGGAGCACATTTAGACTGTTGCTTTGTTTATTTGAAATATACATCATATTTCAAAAACGAGTTGATGTGATAATTATTCTATTGGATTTGGTAAACAGATTTCTATGTTTATATTGGTCTATTTCAAATAAATATTTAATCAGGAATGGTTGATTTTAAAGATGAAATTTATTTAAAATTGGATTTGGTAAACAATTTTAATGTTTAGATTTGTTTATTTTAAATAAATATTTAATCAAGAATGATTTTAAAGATGAAATTTATTTAAAATATAAAAATTGTAATTTGCCAACTATAAATATTTGAAGATATATTTGTAAAAATATTCAATTTTTTAAAGATTTTATTTAATTTATATAAAATTTTGAATAAAATAATTTTATAACGATAAACCACTATTGTGTGAATATATTAAATTGATACAATAAACTACTGTCCTTTGAATATATTAATGGATGTCTCACAACCAACCATTCTTCAACGAATGTTGAAATTTGGTCGTCAATATCTCTCGACAAAACTTCCAAAACCTTTTCATTATAATTGACAATTAGCGCGTGTTTTTGGCATTCGCAAAAACTTCCAAGACCTTTCGATTATGGGAACTGAGGTATTATTTTCCCTCATGATCAAATGCATTCCTTACCACCAAATCGCAATCAATTTGATAAGTTTACGTAACTTCTTCGCATCCCTGCCTTGCTTAAAAAATAAAAGATCAAAATAGCGATGTTATTACTGATTTCTTCCTCCTCCTTCCCCATGGAAATGCTTTGAATTTATAGGCATGAGAAGTACAATTATCATAAGAAAATGAGGGATATGGATGAGGATATGGACCCTTAAGGTTTAGATCATATCCTAAGGTGAAGACAAAGCATGAGGTTTGAACATAACTAACCCAATCAAAGAGAGTTGGCCCATAGAATTTGGTGGAGAAGATCCCCCTTGTTCCTCAACAAGAATGGAGCTCCCCTATTGATCTAAATTTTAGGGGGTATATGGTCTAAATTTAGATGCAAAATTCATAAATATATAAAGATAATATATTTTCCATATGGATGAAGGAGATGCCCACATCCTCATTAATTAATTGGGATAATAGGTTGCCTATATGGGTCAAAGAGAGTCCCACCTCTCCATTATTGTATTGGGTTTATTTTCCACTACTTAGTTAGCTCAATAGTTAGATATATTATTATAACAATAGAGACTCCTTTAATGAGATATTTCCATTATTGTATCGAGTTTTATTTTCCACTACTTAGTTAGGTGGGTAGTTAGATCTCTTATACTAACAATAGAGACTCATTTAATAAGCTCTTTTTTACTTTGTACAATGGACCATTTTGTAATGCTATATAAAGGCATGGAAAGCCTTCTCATAATATCAAGTTACTCATTTTGGATTCTCTCATAATTTTCTATTGTTCATTGTGAGATTAATTAGCTTTGAGTGATTTACTAGTAATTCGTTTTAGAGGTGAGGCTCCTCTTTGAGCCTCACTTCCCGAGTACTTCATTTACATGCTTTTTTCCATGCTTATTTTCATGTAATATTGGCATGTCTAAGCTCCTCCTCTCTCAGCATTAAATCCATCTAGATCCTAACCCCCAAGATCTGTATCAATGGTATCAGAGCGGGTATGCTCTCCATCGAAAAAATGTTTTGAAGAATGTTGCGGGTTCAAACATTTGCAACAATCACCAACCTTCTTTTGGTCCTATCAAAATCCATTTTTTAAGCCATACACTGTAAGCATCACAGTTGGTCCACAGGCACTACAGGGATTTTTATTTACCCTCAGATCTTCGTTAACCATTACAAGGACAACCATACATGGATTCACTACATCCATACATGGATTCACTACATCTATACATGGATCCACTACATCCATTGGTATGAAACATTTTCAAAAAATTTGCAGGGTGTCCATGCTTCCCACGGAGGTTCCTTAACCTCTACAACAGCCCATGCTTCTCTACAAACTATTTGAACCATTTATGGACCTCTACACTCATCCAACTTCAAATAGGTGGTGCGACTTCTACACAAAATTTCAGAGTTTCTACCATAGTTCATTCGAAATATATCTTCAATATATCAAATGGAAATTGCAAGAGATAGATATTTCCTGAAGCATTAGATGATTGTTGTTCCAATTCCTATTACTGAGATTTGATGCATTAAAGTTCCTCATAAGTTCACACTTGTTGTTACTTTTACTTAGTTTACATTTGTTGTTCCTTTCACTTAGTTTACAATTGTTGTTCCTTTCTCTTAAAATACAGTTGTTATTTATTTCGATAGAATTACGATTGTTGTCTCTTTTCAATTAGATTACAGTTTTTGTTTCTTTCCATAGACTGAGTAATTTTCCTTTTCCTTTCCAACAATTTGATTCATAATAATAGTCAATTATGCAAGTCTTTACTTAGATTCAATTATTTCTCATAAAATGAATTCAATAGATTAATTAGTTCCTTTCCATTGCACAACTTTAGATTTCAATTCCTAGAATCTTTAATGAATGTTTGAGGAAATTGATTGTTGATAAACTCAGATTTTCTTTCACTACATGATTTTAGCTTCTACAAGCTATCTTCATAGACTTTGCCGATATTCTTTGAGATAAAAGATGAATCCTCGGTTTGATAAATTAATGTTAAACTAAGGTTGTTTTTAGACATCTTTAGAGCCCAACATTTTGGCGCCATTGCCGGGGAAGAATGTCAAAGGTAGCATAGATTGTGCCTCTGGAGGACTAGGTATTGAATATGGAAGGTAAGAACCTATGCAGGCAATAAGTAAGATGATTATGCCAGCGCCTACCTCCAGCTGACGCAGTAAGAGGTTGCATAGGTGTTTTTCATTCTTGATTTTCTCTTTTTTTTGTTGTGTGAAGTGTGTATGACTAACAAGAAAGATCTTGAAAAACCAAAACCCCCACCAAAAATTACCAAAGCCTAGGGCTTGGTGCCCCCTGGAAGAAGCACTTTCATAGATGACATCATCCGAAAAGAAGAATCTCAAGCTTCGGTTGGACCTGGAAAAGGATCTACCCAAATCCCTCAAGTGGCAGTTTCACCAACTACAGCCCACGCTGAGATTCATAGAAAAATTGAGCGGACTGAGAAAAGATTTCAGAGAACAGATCTTCCACCCCTCAATCATTTAGAAAAGGGAAACTCTTGTAATCTGGAGGAAGGAGAAGGAGAAAACAGTGGGATAGATAAGATAGACCCACCACCCGATCCAGAATCTCCTGTGAAAGAAGAAGGCATACCTGAAATCCCAGATAGAGGAAGTGGAATCAAATCCCCTAGAGGATCAGATAACCAACCAACTCAAATAAAATATCCGGATCAAGAAATCCTTGAATATTTCTGGCTTATTTTCGATCGATTTTAACAACCAAATCCACAACGTCCCTAGACTTCCACTTTGGAATATCCGATAGTTGATCCAATCGCTAATGCACCCATGAAGGCAATTCTCCAACAAAACTTGCCAACCTTTCATGGATTAATCTCAGAAGACCCGGACGCATTCTTATTTGAATTTGATGTCCTATGTAGAGGGTATGATTACACCTCCAAACCCCAAAAATTAAAATTGTTCCCCTCCACTTTGAAAGGAGCAGCTCTACACTAGTTTATGGGATTAGGGGGAGGATCTATAAACTCATGGGACGAGATGAAATAGGCCTTCTTGAAAAAATATCAGGATTATTGTAGAACCAGAGACTTAAAAGATGAAATATTTCAAATGACTGCAAAAGAAAATGAATCATTAGAATAATATGTCGAGATATTTCAATATAATTTACAAAGATCACCCTATGGAACATTACCAGGTGAAGTACTTAGGGCAACTCTGATTAAGGGTATGAAAGATGAATGGGTAGAAACGATGAATTTGATGGGGAAGGCTGACATTCATCAAGAAAATTATGATGACATCGTCCTATTTTGCATCAGGTGCTCAAGAGGAAGTTCACAGACCAAATCAAGGATGTGCATCCCCCTCACCAGAAATAGAAATATTACCAGCAGGGTTGTTCTGCGAGCTGAAGTTGGTAATCTCTTAGAAAAATTCAAAACATATATTTTGAGCACTCTAACTACACAATTGGATGTATTTCAGGCCAAACAAAAAAAAATATAAGCTGAACAAACGTTGGTCATATTTTTCCACAGGTGCAGAAGAAAACATGGTCCAAGGGATTGCCCTTTGGACGTAGTCTGGGTTTGTGCTATATGCGCAAAATATCACAACACAAAACAATTCCCATCACTTCCTAGACTGAGATATGTTTTTAGAGAAGCAGAAGAAGAAACAAAGTCACTATATCTGATGGCTCAGCGACGTTAATGGTAGAATCGACCTCCAAATACACTACAGGACCCTTCATCTTTCTTCTTTGGATAGTATAATCAGTAGCAAGCTCCTAGTAGCACATGGCAGGGTCAACCATTTACTAATCAGAACTGGCAGCCCCAACAATACCCACCTACAAATCCCACTTGGAAAAACCAACCTGCTACAAATCCTGCCTAGCAGAATCAGCCAACTGCAAATTCCATAAGGCCTAACTCACAATATCCCACCTCATATTGGAAAAACTAAAATAACAACATCTACCCTTCACAGTGGCCCAACATGACTACCCAAAACCCAAATTGGAATTAGAATTGGCAGCGGCCCATGGGGATAAACAACCAACCCATGGGGATGGCCCCTCAAACTCAGCCTACGCTACAAGCACCACTCCAATTGCCTTAAAATATGAAATCTCAATTGCACCCTCAACTACCAGCCCAGCCTCACCCAATTCTAAATAATAGACCACCTCAGCTCGTCTAGATTATGTAAAATGGTGAAGGAGAGACCAACTCGGTAGGGTGCAATGAACTACGATTGAGATCGGGATGAATAATATCTCCTGAAGAAAATAACGTTTTTCAAGAGCAGGAGAGTGAAAAACAACTAGCAATAACACCTTCGACTGTGGTAATAATAAAAGAAATCGAGTAGGGGGGGAACACAGTCGAATCACAAGATCTCGATAAGGATGCAACGCCCTCCCCTTCGTTCCCCGAAATATTGATGATAGAAAAACCAGTCCTATATCCCAACTTTGACATTGTAGGGGAACTCAAGAATTTATATATCAAGATTCTACTCCCGCAAGCTCTTCAGGACATCCCAATCTACACAAAAACAATCAAGGAGCTATGTGGGAGAAAGCTCGTGAGAAAAAATAAAAATCCATCATTAACAGTCCACGTGGTAGGAGCCTTGTCTGATATAATTTTAGGTAGACAAGAACCAGTCAAATATGCAAATCCGGGGAATCCCATAGTGACAGTTCAGATCCAGGCCTATTCTTTTCCAAATACACTAGTTTATTTGGGAGCAACCATCAACATCCTGACTATGGAAACCTGCAATACCCTAGGATTTAACTCCTTCGAACCCACCGCAATAATGTTGTAGTTGGAAGATCAATCGGTAGTTCGACCAGTTGGCACATTACATGATACAACCATATATGTTGACTCTTGTGAATATACGGTAAACTTCCTCGTCATCAACCCAAGAAGTGGACTTGAAGGGCATCCATTGATACTGGGCAAGCCATGGCTTGCAACAGCAAATGCGTACATAGGATGTCGAGCAGGTAATATGAAAATCACTAAAGCAGGTATCACAAAGAATATAATTTTATATCCTCCTGCTAATCCAAGTCCAACTTTTGTATATCCAAAATTGTCACCACCATGATACCCAGAGAGGGATTTACGAGCCCCTCTTATGCAGGAAGAAGCCGTCAGACTTAAAAACTAGCTAGAGGATGACGTAATTAGTGGGTTTATCAATAGTCCAGCCACCATGAGCAACCTGACCTGCCATATGCTCCAAGTTGTTCTAGACTGTGAAGCACAAGGAGACCTGCTAGAAGATTTAATGGAACAACAAATTCCAACCACAGTCGTTCATAATAGAAAACCCATCGAGATTGCACCAGGGAGGTCTCTAAACATCAATGCCAATTTAGATGAACAATAGCAACAGAATCCAATTCGAGTCCTCTCCAATTACCAGCAAGCTTTTGCATGGGAATATTTTGATATGAAAGTTATTGATCTGCAACTCTGCACACACCACATTTATGTTGAAAAAGATGCCCGGTTGATCCAACATCCATAGACAAGATTGAATCCTCACCTCAGGGATATTGTTACAGAATAATTACAAAAGTTGTTGGACGTAAATTTTATATATCCCATCTCAGATAGTCAGTGGGTTTCCCCATTAGTGATCGTCCCCCCCAAAAAAAGGGAAATGGTGAATCTGTGTTGACTACAAGGAACTTAACAAAGCCACTCAAAAAGACCACTTCCCTTTGCCTGTCATTGATCAGGTCCTAGATACTTTGGTAGGAAAGAAATTATTTTCTTTCCTGTATGGTTTTAGTGGGTACAATCAGATTCAGATTGCCCCAAAAGATCAAGATAAAACTACATTCACATGCCCCTAGGGCACTTTTGCATACTGAGTATAACATGCTATCCGGTCATTCTGTATATTGATCATTATGCTATTAGATATATAGCTAATAAACCAATTACTAATGGATAGGTCACTCAATGGTTGTTACTATTGCAGGAATTTGATATCACCATCAAAGATTGACTCGGGAGAGAAAACCTTGTCGAAAACTTCCTATCCCGCATACCCAAAAATGACAACTCCTTAACAGTCGAAGATCGATTTCCATATGAGAATCTACTTGTCGTTACTACAAAGCCACCTTGGTATGCTGATGTGGCAAATTACCTGGCAGTGGGAAGATTACCGACACATCTTTCATCAAGGAAAAGAAAACCGATTGTCCAGCGTAGCGCACGATTCTCTTGAATCAGTGGATATCTCTTCCATACAGGAGTTTATCTCCAGATCCGCAGATGCGTACAAGATGATGAAATCTATGACATACTAAAGGTCGAACATGATGAGCCCTGTGGTGGGAATTTTGTAGATCATAGGACTGGACACAAAATTTTGCAGATGGGCTATTATTGGCCCTCAATATTCAAAGACGCGAAGAAATATGTCCAGACAAGTGATAGTTTTCAATGGATGGGAAAACCAGGTCAAGCTAATGAAATGCCTTTGAAAGAAAAAGTAGTTGCGGAACCATTTGAGAGATGGGCACTAGACTTCGTTGGCCCCTTCAATCCAAAGTCAAATCAGAAGGCCTATATTATAGTCACAAGGGACTACATGACTAAATGGGTAGAGGCAGAAGCCTTACCAAATGCAACAGAAGACGTAGTCATCAAATTTATTTTCAAAATATTCATATGCTATGGACTACCAAGAGAGTTAATTACTGATGGGGGGTCACAATTTACATCTCATAGAATCACCACCACCCTAGATAATTTATCATATCAAACACAGAATTACTTCTCTGTACCATCCACAAGAAAATGGGAAAGTGGAAAGCACCAATAAAGTCCTGGAGGCAATCCTGACAAAGACTATCTCAACAAATAGACAAAATTGGGCTTCTAAGCACCCAAATGCCTTCAAAGAACCCATCTTCCCAATCGAGTTTGAAATCAAGACTCTAAGGATGGCCTAGGAAATCGGGCTGGATCTTACAAAAGCACATAAACAATGCCTTCAACAACTCAACGAATTGGATGAAGCACGTCTATTTGTTGTAGAGCACACGAATGTTATTCAGAAAAAAGAGAATGACCTGGCATGACAAGCATATAAAGAAAAATCATTTAAAAAAGGTGATTGGGCGCTCCTCTATGATTCCAAATTCCAGGATTTTCTAGGAAAATTACAAACACGAAATCAATGAAGTCCATGATAATGGCACAGTCATGTTAAGCATCATCAACTGGTCCGGATCTCCATTTTGGGTCAATGGACACCGAGTACGACTCTATCATCAGTCGCCCTTAAAAGAATCTTTCTACCAAGAAGTAAGTAATTATCCTACCATTCGAATTGTGGCTGGCTGGGAAGGTAATCCATCCACCCCAACTCCATAAATGTTGAAATTCATTGACACTGTACATACTTTATATAATTTTTTTCTATAGATTTTATTTAGTTTTTTTATTATTATTTTTGACAGTCATTCGAGAAAATTAGATCTAGGGAGGATAACTGTAATGAACTCAATTAGCACTACTTTCTGTTTCAAACTCATGTTTCATCCCATCACCCAAACCCTGTCTTTTGCAGAGAAAAGAATGTGTCATGATTCAGTAGCAACAATTGGGCAACTATAATGAAATTCATAACATTAACAAACCATCCACTACTTAATTTTGAAATAAACCAACTCATAAATGAATTTAGTTGATGACTAATCAACCTTGAATTCAAGATAAACACATTTCCAAGTTTCTAAAAATTACCTATTCAGATGGTTAAAAACCTAAAAATTGTTGTTCCTTTTGCATGGTTGTTGTTCCTTTCAACGAAACAATTGTTGGTTTTTTTTGCGCGCTTATTGTTCCTTTGAACAGAACAATTGTTGTTCCTTTTGCACGTCTGTCGTTCCTTTGAATGAAATAATTGTCATTCCTTCCCTACATTGTTGATAAAACGCTAAACCATTCCTTTGGGGTACAACTTTCACCAAATAATTTTCACCAACATTATTTCTAACGATCTATCATTATTTTGTGGACTATCCCCCATACCTTATCAAAAAAAAAGTTTGGATCACTTTCTTCGAAATATCTTAAACCTTGTTCATAACCTGTAACCACCATAATTCATTTCTTTTCCCTTATACATACAAATACACTTAAATGATATCTCGCCATTATAATTAATAAGGAGTCTGAGGCACACTTTTACTTGGCATCCTTACATTTATTTATGCCATCCCTTACTCTTAAGGAGTAGATGAGCTTCCCTTCATACACTTTAAAAAAAAAATAAAAAAAAATTCTTTTTTTTCCCACAAAGAATAGGGGGTCTCATCACGAGCCAACCTACCATGATCATTGGATACTAACCTAAGTGACATTTCCACTATGGCTACCACACCAAGGCAATGGCCTTTGACATTTTCTTTTGTCAAAGGACAAGAGGTCTCATCACGATATGACTTGTTCAATTAAGTTACACTCTAGTGAGTGGCATTATCACCATCTGGATACCAAACCAGGATAATGGTCTTTTTCAAGAAAAATTTAAATAAATAAAAATATATATATAAAATAAAATAAACAATTTTTTTTTTCAAAAAGAATAGGGGGCCTCATCATGAACCTACCTACCATGATCATAGGATAATAACCTAAGTGACATTCCCACTATGGCTACCACACCAGGACAATTCCCTTTGACATTTTCTCATCAAAGGACAAGGGTTCTCATCATGAGCCGACTTGTTCACCTAAGTTACAATCTAGTGAGTGGCATTATCACCATTTGGCTACCAAACCAGGATAATGGTCTTTTTGGAAAAGACAATTCAAATAATCAGGGATACAAGATCATCTACGGGTTAAAAGGAAACCCTGTCGAGGCTATGGACGTCTGTTGGCAACAGTGACTCTGCCTGTGGTATCGAAGTTTACCTTAAACGCCATGTTTTTGAGTGTCTCTAGATTTCCTTCACTCAATAACAAGGCTATCATTTCGGTTGTATTCAATAAAACGAAAAAGAAACAGCATTATGATATGTGGGATATTATTTAAATGAACAGATTTAATTTATTTGGTGTATGTATCCTTAAAGCATTCTTTTGAGTATACGTATATTTCAATTCCACAAAAGAGGACTAACGTTTAATGATTACCGTTAAAATATGTTGTTTGAAAATAAATCATTGATCCCCATTGGCGGCGGCAGTACAATCATTACTTCTCACCATCAATACCTACACTCATTACTTTCCCCTATGCTGAAGGTCGAGGTCGACCTTTGTATTAATGAGGGGAGTGGATGCTCAGCATGCTTCTCGACAAACATAGTAATGATTGTAATAAATACCCACATTTGTACAAAGAGAGAAGGACGAAAAGGTACAATACTTTTTATGTGAGTTGTACTTTCATAATTTCATTCTGGAAGAAGAAAGGAAAGATAACCCTAGCCCATTCATAGGTGACACACGGTTTCAGGTATTTTTGTCATTTACCCAGAACCAAGTCAGATGGGGTAAAGCTAATAAAACCTTCCTAAAGAGGGAAAGTGGGCTAGATCTCTGGGTTAGGGGAGAGCCTCCAAAGTCATTTCTAGCCATTATGTGACATAAAACTTTTATGAAAAGAGGGGGGGTCACAGAATCCTTAGCCCCTATCCATCTACAGGTTATACATTCAGGTATCACTTGTTTTAGAGAGCTTAAGGAAGAAGCTCTTGATGCTTCTAAATTGAGATGGGATGCATCCTCCAGTGAAGTAAAGAGTAAGGAACCCTTTGGGTACAGGAATTTCTTTGCAGCCACCTTCAGAATAGAAAGGTATTCTCGATTGCTCCAAGAGGAAGGACCTGCTTGGATTGAGTGTAGATATAATCCCCCTATCATTTGGTTTCCTCTAGAAAGTTACCATAGAGATTATCAAATTAATAAGAAAAGGGAGGATATTGCTTTTGCAGAACTCAAAAGAACCAATGGGTTCAGAAGGCCTGGTGAAACAACCTTTCCACCTTACAACATTACTTATTTACATGTAAAATCTCATCTTGCATGAGGACATGCAAGAAGGTAAGCTGGGGGGGTATTTTAGGTTATGAAAAAGGTATAAATATCTTCCTTTTTCCCACATTTCATGATATCATCTTGATTAAATTTTCGGTTATTTGGGACCAAATAGAATAGAAAATGAATAATATACTCTTTTTCATTATTGATGAAGTTATATTACATAGATCCTAAAATATGATTGGAATTGTCTGGTTTTAATACAGGGTTAGTTAAATATTGTCAAACCCAAAATAGCAAAGGAAATCTTGAAGATGTGCAAGCTATTGGAGGTTGATGACTATATGGCGCAAGGCAGTTTTGAAGATGATTGAAGGATCTCTCGATCCTTGGGATAGCTTAATTTACCCAGATTGTTGTAATATATAAGGAGTAAATAGATTTTGAAAATATATAGAAGAATTGAACCCAGGAACTCAGAACTTAGAATTTCTATGCATTAGCAATTTTTGTAAAATGTTGTACCAGCTATGAAATTAATAAAAGATTTGAGCAGTTTTACCATTTTTATATATTGAATTTCAAATAGTAGTGCTTCTAAGGACCAAGGGCCCAGTCTGAAGGAGCTATTGTTCTTCCTGTAATTGTATCAGTTCAATTTATGTTTTGCGATTCAATTCTCTTTTACAGTAGTTAAATGAATGCATAAGTGTGTTGATGATTTCATGTCAATTGCAAGAGATAGAAATTTCCTGAAGCATTAGATGATTGATGTTCCAATTCCTATTACTGAGATTTGATGCATGCAAGTTCCTCATAAGTTCACACTTGTTGTTCCTTTTACTTAGTTTACATTTGTTGTTCCTTTCACTTAGTTTACAATTGTTGTTCATTTCTGTTAAAATATAGTTGTTATTTCTTTCGATAGAATTATGATTGTTGTCTCTTTTCAATTAGATTACAGTTTTTGTTTCTTTCCATAGATAGAGTAATTCGCCTTTTCCTTTCCGGCAATTTGATTTATAATAATAGTCAATTTTGCAAGTCTTCACTTAGATTCAATTATTGTTCCTAAAATGAATTCAATAGATTAATTAGTTCCTTTCCATTACACATCTTTAGATTTCAATTCCTATAATCTTTAATGAATGTTTGAGGAACTTGATTGTTGATAAACTCAAATTTGATTTCACTACACGATTTTAGCCTCTACAACCTATCTGCATAGACCTTGCCGATATTATTTGAGATAAAAGATGAATCCTCGAGTTGATAAATTAATGTTAAACTAAGGTTGTTTTTAGACATCTTTAGAGCCCAACATGGATAGGGCCACCAAAGATACAAAGTGGATGCATTTCTCCATGACATGACCTGATCGCAGCCACGAAAGAATACATAGTGTAGCTACAATATGTCAAGAACATAGCCATGGAACAATACAAAGTGGATCTATGTAAATCAGTCTAATAATATTCTTCGCAACCTGGGAAAAGAACATAACAGAGTGGGGTCTCAACCTAGGGTATTTGTCCTGATTCCTAAATGGTAGGATTCTATCCATGTGAATAAATGATTCGATGTCAAACATGGTAGAAACCACTTTATTACCGGTCATTTAAATATATCATTAACAAGTGCAAGGTAAATCACCAATGATGTCATTGATTCCCAAGGTACGCTAGTGCATTCCAATGAATGGTTATAATTGAGTTGAGGTTGAACATATGAGGAATCAATCGATCAGAGGTCAATGACGTAAACCCACTGTCGAAGGAGAGGAGACCTGCCATTAAGGCATGCAAGTTCCAAGGTATTGTTGTGTTTCTAAGTCAAATTCTTGGATAATGTGTTGAAGTTGATAGGAAAAGACTCGTCGAAGGAGGGCCTTGATGTATCCCTCATCATCGACCTGAAACAGTCATAGGACAGTGATATGAGATTGGAAATATGGACTAACGCAGGGATGGAAACTGGTAATATTATAGATGGTTGATCTTTGAAAGACTTCCTTTGAAAATTTATGAGGCACGACACAAGACTCAGAATCTTTCGACTCATTTGAGAAATGGACCAAAACACAGTGCGACAATGACTAGGGAACTCTTCGGATTAGTCGAAGTAGTAACAAGACTCATGGGATTGGTATGACTCAGGGGAGAGTGAATTAACCAAATTTAAGGTGAAATGCAGATGGTTTCCATGTTCAAGGGTGACAACAACAACTTCCTTAAAGGTTTCAAGACACTTGACCCACTTCCTTCAATTCCCCCTCCCCCCCCCCCATCCAAATAGATGAGTACCTCTTTCTTGTTTATTGAGCTTGAGGAGGATAACAGGTGCTTGGTATAACTCAAATTTGGTAAGTTCCTCTTCCCATGTTTAATGAACTAGAAGAAGTAAGTCCTTCAATGTATGGTTTTATGAGTCCAGAGAAGGAAAACTTGGTTTTTTTTCATGTTTAAGGAGTTTGAAAATAATATAAAGAAAACTTTGTGGGTGTTCTTTTTCATAATTTTAGTCTCAGAGGCCCGAAAAAGAATAAAATAATACGATGGAGAAATCTTCTACTTGATATTTGACTAGATTATTCATTTATCTTAGTTAGTCTACTGGGACCAAAAAAGGGTTAAACTATTAAACTATCGCCCAATAGATGACTCTTCATATTTTAAGGAGCTCGAATGATGATGAAGTTTGCTCGAAGAGATTACAAGGTGACAAAATTATTCTAATCCATATGTTCCTACAAAAACAATCATCCTGGGGAAAAATGTCACCAATTCCTTAAAAAATGACGATTATTGCAAAAAAATCAAATGATAGGTAATATAAATGCAAAAAAAGGTTAGACAAAACTAGTTTGCAAATGGTAAAAAGTCATTTTGGGAAACATTTTGGTTCATTTTCACCTTTCACTTGCAATTTCTCTTTTCACTTGAGTTTTTCCCATTTGGAGAGATTTTTCTAACATCCATTGTGGGAGCTACAGACCATCATTTTGTGTTTCATCTAGACCAGGTTATAGATTTGATCCTCCTCTTCATTTTCCATGGTTTTATTTTTCATTTTGATGCTGGTTTCAATTGTCTTTGTCTCTTTAGGGGCCTCAATGTGCCCTACTAGGGTGGTGCTCCCCTAAGGCATCTTGATGAGTGCCATCCTAGATCTTGGTGCCCTAGTTCCTTTGAATAGGAGCCACCAACGCTCTGTAAAATCTTGTAGGGGGTCTTCAGGTGAAAAACACAATTTTTTCTTTGTAATTTGACCTTTGAAAAATCATTTTCTTTGTTTGGGGTTTTGGCTAATGCATTTTATTGTTGATTTGTAGGGATTTATCAACCAAAATTCTTGAATGGAAGGAAAGGGATCATGAGAATGATGATTTATCTGCCTTACATGACCCTCAAGTGAGGGAAGCTCTCTAAAACTGATGGATATTGAAATACTTCAAGATACAAAATATGCGAAAAGAAATACTTCTCCTTGAGCATCTGATCAGATTATGGGACACTAATGAGTAGGATTTATGAGTGCGATATCACATGTTGAATATTGACATTGACGACTTTTATTTCCTGACGAGACTCTCGAGGATAGGAGCACCCATCATCCTATGTGGCCATTGGACCACACCACAATAGACATATGAGTATATAGCACAATTTTGTGTGTCGGGACCGCAGAAGAAGAGTGGAAGTATTGAGATCAAAGACTTGAGGGATCTTCCACTACGAGCTATCATTTTTACTATTACCAAACTAGAAGGAAGCACCATTCCCCATATTTCTTCCAAATAACAGATGGCATACGTCGTATAGTGTCTTGAGCCGAGCATATTTAATTGGTGTGCAGGATTTTTGGAAAATGTGAAAGATCAGATTTCCAAATGTAGAGTGGGAAAACAGTAACAGTTTGGGTATGGATATTTCCTAGTGTCGTTCTCCCCTGAGTTAGTACCATTTATGTAGCCACAGGTTGCGTTGATGGAGCACCCTATATCCAAGCCTTGGATGGAATGGTGGACCAGTCTTTCTCTTTGGCTAGGGAGTGAGCCCTCATCCTTTTCTTTTACTGTTGGCTTCTTCGCATGCTGGAAGAGGCATATCATGATGGTAGAGGACTACCCTTATGTTGGGGTTCATTTTAGGGGAAGTATGGATTTATTTATCCCTAAAGGGGAACAATGGGATGCATCAGGTAAAACATAGGAGATCATGACCTTGCAAAAGTATATATATTTTTAATAATATATGCATTTTTTTGTTGTTCAAGGAGGGATTTAAACATGTTTGTTTTTCATCATGCAGATAGAGGTATGTCTCATCCAGATGGAATGTCACCACTTGGATGACGTGGTGGTTCCCATGCAATAGTGGAGGAAGGTGGCAGAGCCAGAGGAATTTGCGAGGTAGAAAGGAATTGCAGGAGGCTTACTATGGGTGTCCCCTCCATGAGATTGCAAGATGTTCCTTTACACCTGCAGAGGCACACAGTGGGTGTACCAAAGATTCGTATCCATTTGTTGAGATGAGTAGCTAGAGAAGTAGTTTGCTACCATGAGCACAATGTAGTATAGGAGAATGAGTATAGTTTCATGTAGTCTTTCTATGATGATGTACGAGCATAGTAGCCCACATTGTTCCACTATATGTACTTTTTGGACTATATTACAACACACTTTTTCTATTTATATATATATATATATGTGGGTTTTGTCTCAGTTTCTTATGTTACAATGATGTGATGTTTTTTTTTTATGTTTATGCTTTTATGATCTTGAATATTCATCTATGTGAAAGATTCCAATCCAACATGTAACTTTATAATGAATCTGTAATGGTATTAAGTTCTCTTGGTATATGTTGGTATTTTACATAAGTAAAAAAACTTTCGAAACGACAAACCCTCAAATAGAGACGTAGAAATATTGGATTTCATATGGTATAAACGTGGTTGATTTGATAGACCACAAGTTGGGAACCAAGCTTAATGATTAGTTTAGATATATCAAGAGAGGTGGCCTCAGTGAAAATTCCAATAACAAGATGATATTCTACAACATTATTGGTTGCAAGTCCAAGACAGGTCCCTCCAGAGCTCACCAACTCACCAGAACGGTAGATGGTCCAAGCTATAGAAGATAAGTTCTGGGTCTGTTGGCTAGTGCCATCCACAAATCCAAATTGCATAGGGAAAGATGTTGAAATCCGTTCATTCAGGCATAATCAGGCTAGAAGTATCTAAGATGAAACAAAATACGTTCACACAAAAGTAAAAATGCACCAAACCAAAACATATGGTACAATAATGTACAAAGCACATATGTAATATTTTCTAAGCATAGTACTTTTTCAAGTAGAGCTTGTTGTGAGGCTCACTGAGAAGGATTCCATCATAATCGATTATCTTGTAGGAACATTTTTTTAGCACACATTTTATCATGTAAGATCCATGTCACATAGGCTCCAATTTCCCTGCTCCAAGTTTATCGTGGTCTTGGTCATAGACTAGAACCGGATCTCCTTCTATGAACATGTGAGGTTGGAAAGATTTATCATATTGGTTCTTGATGCATTTTTTATATGTATCGTTAATGAGAGCATCGTCACGACGGGTTTCATCCAACTTCGTTAGATACAGGGAGAGTTCTTCTTCGACAGAAGTGTGGGGCAGGAGCTCTATGACTAGTTTTAGAGATGGAATCTTGCATTCAATCGAAAACACCACTTCCAACCCATATACCAACTGGAAATGTTTGAATCTAGTGGTGGTTTTAACTAAAGTCCGATAGCCCAAGAGTGTTGAGAATAGTTTCAAATTCCAAGTGGTTCTCTTCACCCCCACCATGTGTTGAAGCATGGTTTTCAAGACATTGTTGATGGCTTAAACTTGTCCATTGGATTGAGGATAGTATGGGGATGAGTTTTCATGTTGAAAACCCAATTTTTTGCTCAATTCACTCATCATATGATTTTGGAAATGGGATTCGTGGTCATTTCTGATAGCTTGTGGGACTCCAAATCGAGCGATGATGTGGTTAAACACGAAAGGTGTTGCATTTCGGACATCGTTTAGAAATGTAGGCATATCCTCAGCCCATTTAGTGAAATAATTGACTGCGATGATAATATAACCATGTCCCCTTACTGAGGTAGGATTTTTAATCTTGTTTCTTCTCTTTTCTTGTGTCTTGGGAAGGTAAAACCATCTTCCACAGGTACTCAAACACTTGGAAACCATAAACCATATCTGAAATATCATTGTCAATCCACTCTACACATAGAAACTTGACCTATAGGGGAATATATTCATAAGTATCACTTTCAAGCTCACTTTCCCCCTAGGGTAACCCAGGATTCCCCCCTTATGTTGGATTATTCCTTCACAACAACGAGGGAGGGTTTATCTTAGGTGACAGTGGGTAAAATATCCCATCGATATCTCCATCTAGTGAATTGGGTCGATATTTTCACAACCTATATCTTTCACGATAACAAGGACTAGATCTCCTATCATGAAACTTCTTTATTTGGTCCCTTTTTCAAATATTTCCTTCATTATTGCTTGGTGAATCCAAGACTTTATTTGCACATGTTCTCTTACGTGTTGAACTTCAATCAATTGGTTGATCCTCCTCTGCATATCATCATATTTTACATCCTCATATTTTAGTAGCTTCATCATAGGAAGGAAGAGTTGAATGGGGAAAATGGCTTCCAATACACATACTAGTTGAAAAGGAGAACTTATTATATACCTATTTTTTCTAACTATGTCTGCCCAAATTGCATACTTCAAGTGAGAATCCCATGCTTTTTTTTTTATTCTGGGACAACATTTTTTTGATAATATTGATGAGGTTCTTCTTGGAGGACTCAACCAAACCATTTCCTTGTAGGTAGTAAGAAATAGAGTGTCCAATATCTATGTTATATTTTTGGAAAAATTGAACCAATTTGGTAGACATGAATACCTAGGCATTATCAGTAATGATATTCTTTGGGCACCCAAACCTAGCCAAGATATTCTTCTCAAGGAAATTTATGATGACTGTGTCTGTTTCTACCCTTGTAGGAATGGCCTCTACCCATTTGGTGAAGTAATTTGGGGCTATAAAAATCCATTTATGTGGTCCACTTGAATTTGGATTTATTTCACCAATGAAATCCAATCCCCACTATTGAAAAGGTGTCTCAACTTTGATAGGTCTTAGTGGGTGGGGCAACAATTTTTTCTTCCCTACAAACATATGGCATTCTACACACGTTCTAAGAAAGCAATTGACATCAGAAAACAATGAGGGACAATAATAACCAGCTCTGAGGATCTTGTATGCAGTGGCTCTCCAAGCATGGTGACCACCACATGCTCCCTTATGAAACTCAATGGCAGCCCTTCAATTTCTTCTTCAGTGAGGAAATTTATCAAGATCCCTATTGGATCCTTCTAAAACATATTTTATCCTAAAATAAAATACTTTACAGCCTTAAGTTTAATATACCTAGCCTTGGTTTTATCCCATGTTGGTGAGAAACTTAAGTTCTGTAGGAAAAAAATGATATCCTTATACCAATTAGATTGAGAAAATTTAGGGCTCACCTTCAAGGATGGTTCGTGTGTTTCATTCCCTTCTGGTTATGTTGCTATGATGTTGGTTGACAATGCATTCATTCCTAGAGATCTGCAATTAGACTCAGCTAGGAGTTTGGCCATCCCTTGTCCTTTTAGAAGTGTTGTGGGATTAATCTCCACATCATACTCCTTAATTTTGTATATCCATTTACCCCTTATTCCCTCACTATCAAATTGTGTGAGAATGCATTTTATAGCATTGGTGGGTACATACGACAATATATTAGAGTAAAATATTTAATCTCTAAATGATTTCAATGCCTTGACCAAGGCATAAGCTTGTTTCTCTAGGCTACTATCTCTCAGCTCAACATCTCTCAAGGCCTTGTTAAAAAAGGCTATGGGATGCTCCTGATTCTCTTCATTTTTTTGCAACAACACAGGAGCTATGGTATTCTATGAGGAAAAAGATAAAATGAGGAACTCCTTATCATATTTTGGGATAGCCAAAACTAGAGACTCTCCCAATGCCTCTTTTATCTACTAAAAAGGCTCTTTATCTTCAATATTCCACTTGACTTCATGATCCTTTTTCAACATATCAATGATATGTTTCACCATTTCAATAAATTTGGGATAAACCTTCTCATAAAATTAATCTTACCCAGGAAATATTGTACTTCTTTCTTTTTTCTAGGCAAGGAAAATTGTTTAATTGCCTCCACCCTTTCTAAATCTTTTTTGATTCCTTCCTTGGATACTATATGACCCAAAAGTTTTCCTTCTTTCATAGAAAAATAAGAATTTTTGGGATTCAAGGACAAGCCAAATTTCCTGCATTTCACAAAGGTCTGCCTTAAATGCTTCATGTGATATTCATATTTCTTTGAGAATACATTCATGTCATCAAGGTATATAGCAGTGAATCTATCCTTCTCTCCCACAAAATATATGTCCATATCTCTTTGAAAATTTGCTCCTGCATTTATCAAACCAAAAGGCATTTTATCATACATGAAATTCCCCCAAGGTGTTGTGAAGTTTGTCTTCTCTCTATCTTCTAGATTCATTTCCACTTGTTTGTATCCTGAGAAACCATCCATCATGGATATTTTATTTGCCCCCACTACTTTATGCAATATGTGATCCATATTAGGAAGAGGGTATTTATCCTTTAATGAGCATTTATTTAGGTTCCTAAAATCCACATTGAGTGTTATTTATCCACTCTTTTTTCTCACTGGAACCAAATCGGCCACTCATTCAGATTACCTAAGGGGGATTATAATTTGAGCATCTAGTAATTTTCTCACTTCTTTCCCAACAGTAGGTGGTAGAAGAGGGTTAACTTGATTTAGTTTCTATCTGAAAGGTTTAGTACCAAGATTGAGGGGTATTTTTTGTTATATGATGTTGATATCATAACTCTTCAAGTCCTCATACTTCCAAGAAAAAACACCCATGTATTCTTTGAAGAAATGTAAATATTTTGTCTTATGATTAGTAGGTATGTCCTTTTATAGATTAATGTATTTAGGATCCTTGAGTAAATTCATGAAGGTGGGTAACACTTTCGTGAGAATCGGGTCTCCAAAATTATGAAAGACCTTTTTTTGGTTGAACTAATATTTTTTTCGGCCGAAAGTTCTATTTTTTTGATTGAAATATGTTTCGGTCAAACCTTTGAATGTCAAATCAAATGGTACTATGATGACGCCCTTGATTTTTCATGTACAATTTTAGTCGGACGGATTTTTTTCATCTGGTAACATATTTTGGACCAAAAGATATTCTAGCCGAAAGGTTCTTTCAACCGAAAATTTTAGTCAGATGGATTTTTTTCATCTGGTAACATCTTTTTGACCAAAAGATATTTCAGTCAAAAGGGTCTTTCGGCCGAAAGAACTTTTCGGTCGAAAGAACCTTTCAACCAAAAGAACCTTTCGGTCGAAAGAACCTTTTGGCCTAAAAGAGGTTTATATATTACACACACATCGCAATTTTTATAGTTTTTTGAGTCGTTGGTTAGTTGATGTTGTGTGGTGTTGGCAATAGTGTTGCACGTCATTGCTATGAGCATGAAAATGGGTGGTCAGGTGGACGTTGGAGTTGCAGGCATCTGGTCCAGGTAATTTTCCTTCTTCTATCAAAATAGTTTCGACACAATAATTTAATAGTAATTTGGTTGAGGTGTTGTCGGTAAGGTTTAGTGGTAAATTTTTATTTTTGTCTCAAGGTAGGGGTCTCTCAGCAATTAAAGTGTTAAATTTTTGTTCATCATTATCCAATTTATTAATTTTTATCCAACCAAGCTAGCATTGAGAAAAAATGCAAAAGCGTACACCAGAATTCCACTTTCTAATCTATAGATGCTCCACCTGTGAGAAGAGTATCCCATAATGTTACCATATGTACACCTTCCACAAAATGTTGAATGAAATTCATTCAAAAATTTGTCCATAAGATAACTACTAATTCTCCATTTCACCCAAACTAGGATTTCCATAGCATTGTATACCCATTTGCCAAAACCCTTTACACCCAAAGTTCTTAACACTGCGTTGCCTAAGACAATGCACAACATCTCCAAAACTATCATTACCAAAAGCATTAGCCTCTCTCTATCAGTAAGTCCCCAACTATCCCTCTACGCCCTCTATCTAATTATCTTGGAAAGACACAACAAATCCAAAAAATCCATGAGCAAAGAGATACCAATGCCTCCCATTATAACCATAACTCTAGGTTTTGAGAGAGACATAGAATGTATACCATTGGCCATTTCCCCCTTGAAATGAAACAACCAGAGACCAATTAAAAGATAAAATTAAGTTGATACTACCCACAATAAATGATAACGTCATCAAACTTAGAATTGATGATGTAAAGGTAAACATTTGGCAAACATAGGTGTAATTGGCATTAGAATTTACCAGAGCTTTGACAAGAAACATATTGGCGGGAAACCCATATTTTTTACTCTCAAGAAGATAGTTTCTTATTGCTACCCAATTATCATTATCCAATTTATTAAATTATTAATTTGTGTTCATCATTATTATCCAATTACAGTGTCCAATTTTTTTTCAAACGTGTTGGTGATGAACTTCTAATTTTTAGGTGGGTATCTGAGAAATTGTAGAATGAATGGTTTGTTGATCAGAGTTCATTTTCATTGTTAAATAAGTTTGATGTGTACTTTTTGGGTGTTTTATAAATGTTTATTACACCCTCCCTCATTCTACCATTCCATTGTGCATCCAACAAATTCTATTACCTTGCGCTCTCACCTCAAAAGCCTGTGTAAACATTGGATCAACCCAGTTTTCATTCTAGCCGTCAAAATTCAAATCTTCTCCAACCATTTGTGATCATGCAACCCGTTGTACCTTCTTGTATGAACCAAAGTGAAAATCATCCCTCACAATGTCCGCAATCCACTTTTCCAGTTCAAAATGTCAGCTACACAACCTGCTGGAATGCCTATAGCGATTACAAAGGAGACCCCTGACAAATGCCTCCAACTGCACAATCAATTCTAGAACAAGTTGTACAGGAAGCCTCTTCTAGTTAGATATCCCAAGTAGTGGAGGTGGAGACATAGAAGACATAATATGAGAACTTGATAGATAGATATGGAGATAGATATGAACCTTGGTTATCTATTATTTACTTATAAGGAGCCATGCACTCAGTGCATGATAATGCAACCAATAATAGGGACTTATTGAACCTATATCAGTCTAATTTGGTCAAGGATGTTGTCCCCCCAAGTGTATAACTTACCATAAATTGTCCATTGATGATGTGAGCACTATAATCATAGGTGATTTGTTTCTTTAGCTATCTATTTGGCATTTCTCTTGTGATGTAGACATCTGGCTTGCTGGGCTCGGTTGATTTCACTTCTCCCTCCATCCATTTCACTCGATCCTTCATCACCCTACTGCACCCTTCATTCCATCACCCTTCATTTCTTCACCCCTCCGCCAATTGCGTCCCTACATGAAATGATGTTACGTAACTAGGGTTAAATTAACAAAAATAACTAGTTTAATAAGTCATTACATAACTTAGGATAATTAATAATAAATATTAATTAGTAGGTCAGTAGGTTAGTAATTACATTAGTTTAATTACATTAGTTTAGGTTAAAAATGAGGTTAGTGTAATAATATATTAGAATTAAACATTAATTAAACAAAACAATATAAAACAAAAAAAATTATAAAATTGTAATAATTAAAAACATTTCAAAAACAAATTATAATAGCGTAATAAAAACTATAAATTAAAAATCAAATAAAATTAACAAAAAAAAAACATTAAACAAAATACATATAAAACATAAAAACTAAACATTAAAAGTAAAACAAAATTAAAATTAAAACAAATAAAATTAAAATGAAAACATGTAAAAAACAAAATAAATAATAAAAAAACAAATAAAAATAAAAAACAATTAAATAATAAGTCAAATCATTCCTAACTCTTGTACCCCATATGTC
>JZKD02S1777097.1:188384-207581 GCA_000966675.3 Picea glauca
GATTATCTTCCTGATTCAAAGGTCTTTTACTTTTAGTCATGTTTATACCCCATGAAGTATTTACACCCCAGAAGTATGTACACTCTTCCACGCGGGGGAGTGCAGAGGGGGGGTACCCCCTCTGTGGGGGCAAGCAGGGGTTCGGGGGCGAAGCCCCCGAAGGAAAAATTGCCTTGTAAATGTATATTGTAATTTCATTGTAAATCTGGACCGCTCATTATAAGGTCGCAGATCTAATGATAGAGATTATGTTAGGGTTTTTTTCCCTAGAAGGCAACCCTCTTTTATGAGGGAAATGTATTGCGACTATGGTTGATGGCAAGTATTGTATTCTGAGAGAGGAGACTGTGAGAGAAATAAGAGGAAGTTACAGTGGGTTTTGTTGTAGGTTGTATCCCTTCATTTGTTGGATAATAATAGAGGGACCTGGCAATTTCTCTAGTGGACATAGCCCACACTGGGTGAACCACATAAATTTGTGTCTCTATTGTATTGTGTATCTTCTATGTTTTTTTTCTGCATTTGTTTTATTTTATTACTCCACGGTCCTATTTTTCTAACACTAATTCCACTTACCACCCCAAGGGGGTGCAGGATACCACCTTCCCCCAAAATCAAAAAACTGTTTTTTGCACAGTTTTGACCACCTGTATTCCGAGAGAGATTCTGAGAAAACCAGAAGGAATTTTGAAAAACTGAGAGAGTTTTTTCTCTGAAATGGGTTGAATAAGAATAACCTCTCTCAGTTTCTACACAGGTATCGGGAATTCTGAGAATCAAAGCCATCTCTGAGCACTATTGTTTAGGATTCCATGTTTCCTATTTTTGTCATGTTTTTTCGGTAGCTGTTTTGGAAATATGGAGATGAATTTGGAAAAAGAAAGAGAGGTTTTTACTCAAAACATGATCATCTACAAAAACCTCCCCCATTGTTTACAAAAACATCTCATATTTGGAGAAATGAAGACTTCACGGGACTTTATTTTTCATAAATTCAAGAGGTAGAAAGTCAAAGGACAAATGGCAAAGAGATTGGATTCAAAGGCACAGATCACCCACAGATCCCATCAAAACAGTTTCATATCTCTGAATGAATCTCAATGATATCTATATCTTTGTAATATGAAATCAAATTGGTTTAGATTTTCCTAAATTCAATCATGCTCATTAATGACAAGATCATTGTAAATAATTTATAAATACTTCTAATTTTGAAGTATAAAGTGTTGATCAGTTGGGACCAGTTAGTAGGATAGGACCAATCTTGTAAAGCAGTCCATAGACACCATTTGGTTCATTTTTCAGTAATACAGTGTGATCATTACAGGATTCTTGTGACAAACTCCATTGGTGAAGTGTATCTCTTCTCTATAAATTTGTTTTTTTGTTATCACAATTAATTCCTACCTTATAAATTGTTCTGAGAAGATTAAGAGAAGAATTTTTTTTAATGTACCCTCTTTCTCTGGCTTGGAATAGTTTCTATTTTTTCCACTGAAGATTGAAAACAAAATTCTTGATTGCTCTGTTTTTTATTTGATTTCTAGATCTTTTCATCTCCTCAATGCATTAAATTCATGAAGATCCGGTGGATTTGCCTACATTTCCCTGCATATTAGCCTGTTATGACCTGGTTTTGATCTTTCTTGAATTGTAACTCTATTTATCAATGGCCTATTTTCTCTGATATAACCAAACCATTTAAAAAACTAAAACCTCTGTACAATAATAACTAGCCTAAAATCGATTATAAACAAAGCTAGATCAGACAAAGAGAGACCTCTCTTAGTCTTGGAGGGATAGATCTAGGACTCCAAGTGGTTTTATGTTACCTCTGTGATTGCCTACACATCCTTGGTCAAATTACAGAGTGATAACATATTCTTAAACATACAATTAATACAATGTTGATTACGACTTTTGCTAACCTTGGAAATATTACAGTAATACCTTTGTATATTTCTACTTCTAAGAGTCCTCCACTCTTATGCATGTAATTTTGAAGGGAATCATAAGCTGTGAATATGAATTCATCGACAGATCTGGTTTCTTCATCTTCATACCTTGAATATTTTAAATAACTTATCAACAACTTTTTCCAACTATCCAATTATCATTATCCAATTTATTAAATAATTAATTTTTGTTCATCATTATTATCCAATCACAGTGTCCAATTTTTGTTCAAACGTGTTAGTGATGAACTTCTAATTTTTAGTTGGGTATCTCAACAATTGTAGAATGAATGGTTTGTTGATCAGAGTTCATTTTTATTGTTAAAGAAGTTTGATATGTACTTTTTGGGTGTTTTAGAAATGTTTCTTACACCCTCCCTTATTCTACCATTCCATTGTGTATCCAACAAATTCTATTATCTTGCGCTCTCACTTCAAAAGCCCGCGTAAACATTGGATCAACCCAGTTTGCATTCTAACCATCAAAATTCAAATCTTCTTTAGCCATTTGTGATCCTGCAACCTGTTGTACCTTATTGTATGAACCAAAATTCAAATCAGCCCTCACAACGCCCACAATCCACTTTTCCAATTCAAAATGTTAGCTACACAACCTGCTGGAATGCCTATATTGATTACAAAGGAGACCCCTGACAAATGCCTCCAACTGCACAGTCAATTCTAGAACAGGTTGTATAGGAAGCCCCTGCTAGTTAGATATCCCAAGTAATGGAGGTGGAGACATACCAGACTTAATAGGAGAACTTGATAGATATATATGGAGATAGATATGAACCATGGTTATCTATTATTTACTTATAAGGAGCCATGCACCTGGTGCATGATAATGAAACCAACAACAGGGACTTATTGAAACTATATCAATCTAATTTGGTTAAGGATGTTGTCCCCCCAAGTTTATAACTTACCATAACTTGTCCATTGATGATGTGAGCACTATAACCCTGAATAATAAATCATAGTGTATAGGAATGGTACCCTAGTCTTGTCCCTTACTCTTGAGTTATTTGAAAGGATGTTATTCTTTCACATCGGGATCTATTTTGGCAAAATATATAGGTTAAAACAATTGTAGGCCTGATTTTTTTTTCTTCGTAATTCAATTTTAGTATTTTTTATTTTCTTCATAATTCAATTTTAGCATTAAAAGAAAAGCTAGATTTTTTTTGTTTATGATGAATTTTCCTTCATAGCTTAGATAATTTTCTTTTCAACTGATTATCCTCATTTGATATGATTTTGATTAGGTTTCTCCTTTTCTACTTTATACAATAAACAAGGTTTCTCTTTTGGAGTATAAGCTTTCAACCGTGTTTTCCTCGGTTAACTATAAGTCCTTAGACATGTTTTGATTTGGAAATCTCAAAGTTGTGTTGATTAATATTTAGTGAATATTTTTTATTTTTAACATTGAGATTTTGTTATAATGATTTAAATATCGAGATTGAGTGATAATGATTTAAATATCCAGTTAGTAATTTTACAATTTTATATTGAGATTGTATTATTTGTATTGGATGGATTTTCATATTTTATTTTCTTGTTATTGGAAATATAATATAGAACCAAATAATTATTGCATGGTGAAATTGAAATCAATTATGTGGTGCAATGTTTAATAAATTCTGATAAATGTTAAAACATATTTTTATTTTGTTATTCTTTGTTGAAATATAATACAAAAGTAGAAGATTATTACGTGGTGAAATTGACACCAATCTTGTGGTGCAATGTTTACTAAATTATTATAAATGTTAGAAAATATTTTACTATATTAATTTGGAACTTTTGTTTATTGTCAATGTACAATTATGGTTTATAATATTTTTTATCTGAAATTTAAATTTTTTTATTGGGAAATTATGAATTCAAATAAAATTTATATTTGGGTTAATTAAACATTTAGCTCACATATAATATATATGTGAAATAGCTCACATATAATATGTGTGAGCTATCTCACATATAATATATGTGAGCTAGCTCACATATAATATGTGTGAGGCCTTGTCCATGTACAAGGACATGCCTGAACTCGGACATGTCCCTGTACATGGACATGTCCGAGTTTGGCATGTCCTTGTACATGGACATGGTCGAATATGGCCCTGTCCATGTACAGGGACAGGCCCGAATTTGGGCATGTCCCTGTACATGGAAAGGGCCATATTTGGCCTTGTCCCTTAGCTTAGTAAAGGCTATGTGTTACACTATGACCATTACAGACTAATACATTGTTACGATAAAGGTATACAAATTAATGGTAATCATTCTAATCACTTGCTTGTTTATCTGATAGTTATGATCATACATGTTATATTGAGTTCATGTTAGTAAGGGCTATGTTCTCTTGTTCAACTTAACCTATATCTTACCTATGATATGCTTAAGCTTCACATTTTATGTCCTTATTGAAACCCATAGCTATCTATGCTTTATCTGAATAAGTTGTACACACCATATATGTAGTTTCCCTAATAAAGGTAATATAACTTAAATCAATACTGATACTGATAATAATCAAAGCATGTAATCTATCATAATAACAACTTGATATCAACTAATATGAAACACACCATGTATATCTCTATTCTCTCTTATTGTAATTCAAAGTACGAGTTGTAGTGTGACTTATAATTTTATGTTAGTATTACGGCCATTGACCTGTATTCTAGTGAACACAGTAACATCTAACACAAAATAAGAGTCAATTTGGCAGGTATAGGTGATAGACATGAACTAATCCCATTATAGCTAACATGAACATACTTCTTATATGGTATAGATACTAGTAATACCAGACCCGAGGAGTTGTCTGAGATTTACTGGTGAATATGGTAACATATGAACAAGGGGAATAGATATGCATACTCTGATACAGAGTGGTATAGAAAATATCCATAGTATTCCATGGAGATCATACAGAGATTAGTGGCCTATACTTGAGACTCAGACTCTACACTCTTAACTATATTGTAATATTCACATAGCTCATACGGGTAAGATATGAAGTTGATTCCATTGCTTTATCTCTCTCTTAATCGCAGTAAGTAAAACCCATCTATATTGGATAAGAGTATACCCATTTGTAAGACCCTTGTTAATGATGCTACTAGAATAGTTATAGTCTTGCTTATAGTAATAGCTCTATTTACACTATTCAATACGAGTAATAAGGATAAGAAATCCCATAATATATGATATTTATAACATGTGGAATTGATATAGAAAATTATTGGTCACTATGATCATATAACTAAGATCAATAGTAATACAATGTGACCATGATTGTGCTTATATTACGTAAATATGATAGGTCTATGCTTATGTTAGCTTATGAGATTTAAGTATCCTATGCCTAATATGATTCCATTATAATTCCCTGAATCATTCGTATTACTTGGAGCTAAGTTGGGCAACACTCCTAGTTATAGTGTACATACTAGTGAACATACAATAATCATAGACTATCTGAATCATAGAAGCATTACCATTAGTTAATACGGATCCATATTACATATATAGGAAATGGTATACATCTTATCATACGTGTTATTACTAATATATCATGACATATACCGTATCTAAGATTTTAGTAATAGACGTGATTACAATACCATCCTTAATTCGAGTTACAATACCATGTATTCTCGCTATAAGTGTATGTTTCCCATTAATTACAGCATAGTGATTAGTGTATTAGCTAGTCTAACAAAATCAGTATCATGGAAACAATAGGGATAAAGTAAGTGTGCATAAACATGAATCAAACCTGTTGTAATCATACCAGCTAACTGTATAGGGTTGAACATGATGAAGTAATGAGATAATATGATATGAGACCAAAAAAATCCCTCTATGAGACCTCTATCCATTAACTTTGGTGATCTATTACCCTTTGTATTTACATTAATATGGCACAAATACTAGTTACATATTGCATGGTATTCGCTCTACCTTATTTGCTCCATACTGTGAAGCTTTACTGTATGAGCATACCATAGATATGGGAATATAAGGAAATGAATAGTGAAAATATGAGGCAAATCAAAGAGATCAACAAGGATAAGAGATATGAGCTCTGTTGTGACAAGGGTGAATCTTGTTTCCATAACTATTACCATTGAAATTAACTATGAATAATACTAGTATTCCTTAAAGGGTAATACTACTATTACTTCTATATTAGTGTCGATCAACTTTGACTGGAATCATAGTATTGAAAGTGAACACATGTGATGTATGTGAATAGCTTAGATAAAGCCTTTGTTTTTGAGATAGCACGTTTAACTGTATTGATACAACTAAGTAATATGCATAATATATGGATCCATATTGATTATACCCATAGAGTTAGTATCATAGATTTGAGATTGAACTTACATATAAACCATATATAACACTAAGTAACGCTTACTGTATACGATAACCACATTGATATTGAAGTAATACCTAAGTTATCTGTAATGAACACATACTACTTATCACTATTCCACAGTGTTGATTAGAGAAATAAGGGGAATATACACACTACTTGATAATGGTGATAGGTGAAAATAAGGGTAATAACTTATGACACAAGCATTGGAATCACATTTAAGTGTAATACATATGTTGATACTTAGGTCCATTGCTTTCTAGTCATATCCCATGTAGTTAATAAGAGATAAGATTAATATCACAATACATATTGATTATGGTAAATAGGTAACATGATATCACCTTGTTGAACCTTAAGCTAAGTTGTTCCTGTATTAGTGATATCATAGTAATTGAATGGCTCTATTCCCCTTGTATTACAGGTTAAGCTATTGCCTTTAGTTCTTATTATATACTTCCCTTTGTAGTTAAAATTCATGTTGTTTTCTTCTATTCCCTATGTTATAGCTCATACAACAACCTTTAATTGTAACTGGACAAATAGGGTAGAGGTTAGTAGTATCCCTATTCAATGGAATTACTTTCTTATAGTGATCATTGTTCTAGTACCATGAGATTCATAGTATGGAATGCTATTGAATTAATAGGAAGTAATATCATTGGCTACTGCATAATGAGAGATTCAAACCAGTGGAATTAGTAGTTCATAATCAGATACATTAGAATCATATCAGGAAGTTGTACTCATAGTTAGTTTTGTACTAATCCATATCCAAGTAATGGAAATCAATGGTAATAAGATAGTCACTATCATAAGTAGTACTAATAGACTCGCTCTATGTGATGGATAAGTGATCAGAATAGTAGTAGTGATCTTCTATTACTATTAGTTTAATGAACATTATATTTGTGTTAATTACATTACGATTATTTCTTATTCTATGCTATTACATATGGTATAAGTAGTAACATGTAGATATCGAGCTTAAAGTAGAGCTT
The DNA here is from genome assembly GCA_000966675.3 of Picea glauca. Taxonomy (NCBI): domain Eukaryota; kingdom Viridiplantae; phylum Streptophyta; class Pinopsida; order Pinales; family Pinaceae; genus Picea; species Picea glauca. The sequence goes on from JZKD02S1777097.1 coordinate 195,740, forward strand.
ACTTCATAGTTACCCATCATGTAATGGTTCTAACAACTGTAAGTAAGCATATGGTGTTAGTTATGTGATTACCTTTATCTAAAGAAGAATGTGATTATGGTGTTAGTAAGCATATAGGATTCCTAAGAACTGTATCTGCTAGTAGTGTTGTTGTAGGCTTTATATCTTGACCTAGTGGAATTATAATTAGCTAGGATGCTACTTAGTCAAATTCTAGAGCTTTACCTAGAGATGAAATTGACATGACCACCTAACCATTTCAATATTGTTTTTCACCTTGGCCTCAACATCTATAATAGTAAGCATAGATAAGCCCATTTTGCCTATCCATGGGCATGGATAGGGAAATTTTTGGCCCTGTCCATGTACATGGATAGGCTTGAATTCAAGCTTGTCACTGTACATGGACAAAGACAAATATGGCCCTGTCCATGTACAGGGACATGCCCGAACCTCATATAAATTAATAATTTATGAACACAATAGGATCCAGACACAATAGAGTAAAAACAAAGACAGAACAACACCTAGACCATATCGAGCACAGATAAGTAGAGGTATAATATGTTTATCAGATGGGATGATAGATATGAATTTGGACCTGTCCATGTACATGGATGGGCTTGAATTCGAGCTTGTCCCATTATTTAATAACAACAAATGTATAAACTAAATAACATCCAAAGAAGAACATGATCACATTATTGATCTTCCTTTGGTTTTTTGGTTTTTTTTGTTTTTTGTTAAGGACCAAGTTGAGATAATGTGTAATTCTTTTCTCTCTTGGGATGGTCCATGAGACCTAGGAGTAGTTAAGAAGAGTATGATCATAGTATTGATCTTCCTTGTAATTTGGGATGATAAAATCCTATAAGTAAATATCATGAGAATCATGTGGACATTTTTCCATTCAAGAAGAACTTAATTGTTGACTATGTCTTGAAATCACCCTTGTTTGACTTATGCTCCCTTTAATTATTGTGTGGGTTTTTGGTTTTGTAATTTACCTAAAGAAAGTTAGCCTTCTTGACTTTGGAAGAATTTAATTGTTGACTTTGTGTTGAAACCACCCTTGCTTAAATTATGCCCCCCTTAATTTTTATGTGTCTTTTTGGTTTTGTTCTTTTCTTTTTCCTAAATAAAGTTAGATTCCTTGACTTTGGATCCCTTCTCTTGACTTATTTGATTATTTAATTGTGTGGCTACGACCCCTCTTATTGGTCTTTTCCATCTTGTTGGAGATCTCTTCTTGGTTATTGTTTGGGGATTGTGGTTCTACTTGTTGGTGTCGCCCTCCTCATTTTTTTGTTGGTGTCATCCTATTTATCTCCTTTCTAATTTCACCTTGAGTATATTGTCGTTCTCTTCTATTGTTGGTGCCACATGTGTATGTTTTTGGTTATTATATTGATATTTTACCCTAAAAAATCTCCTTGGCAATTTGTTCCATGTGCCATGATGAGATATGCCCCGGGGGTTTGATCAATGATCCCTTGAAGATTTTCTGAGCATATATATAAGAGGATAGTAACAACATGTATCATGTGATATTGTTTCTTTTTTTAGTTTTAAGTAAATGTTTTGTCAACGATTGTTTTTGTCGATGATTGTAAAAAATATAGTTGTTCTAGTTTTTTCAATATATATTTTTTCAATATATGTTCTTAAATGCTTGTGTTATAAATTTAGTATTTCCATTTAATGTTTCTAAAACTTATGAACTTTCATATTCATGAATTTCCAAATTATAGATATTGAGGAGAGATGTCGAGATGGGATTCTCCAAACATTCCTCGCAAATGCTCTAGGCTATCCCAAGAAGGAAGAAGAGGAACCCCTTCTTCGACTGAGACTCCAAGGGACCAATGACAATATCGTCAGAGGAGATTATCAAATGAGTATGTGAATAGATAAAATAAAAAAAATTCTCAAACAAGTGCTATGTATGTATTCTTCTTATATAGGTTGCACATTGATACCCCTACACCTGAGAATGTAGGGAATACATCAGGACAAGAAAATATTTTTGGTAATTTTCTTTGATTTTGTTTATTTTTATTGTATTTTTTTGTATTAATATTTATGTCAAGTTAAATTTTGTAATTAATTTCAAATTTGTGTGTAGATAATGATTTTAGTGTGAGGGAAGACAATGAAAAAGAGATTGGGTGGCACAAATATTCTAATGTTGGTGAAGAGGTTGAAGGTGGGTTTAGGAGGCGGTGTTATCAAGAAACAAAAGATTGCATGCCTATGTCCACATCTCGTTCGGATGTTGGTGATGATCTTCCCTCATAATGGATTACCAAAAAAATGACCATTGAGTGATGCTCAGGTGTTAAAAGTAGGTTGTAAAATGATTTGAGGATCTTGGATCTCCCTTGGGAGAGTAAACAAAGCTTGCAGATTGTTTTGAATTCATTACAAAACTTTGTGGTTACATATCAAAAGATGGGGACAACCACTGACAGTTTTATCGAATTGATGAGGCGAAGAAATTCAGAGGTGATGGGCCCTGATAAATGGGACATAGTAAAAAATAAATTTACAAAACCAAACGCAATTTCGATTTTCAATTTCAAAGATTGGCCAAAGTGAAAGATGTTGAAGGTGCAATATTTTAGGCACCCCAACATAGCAGGACATATGTATAACAGAGTTTTGGCAACATATGGGAAATTTTCATGGAGAGATGAGGTTCCACATTATTTTTCTAGACACTTTTATGCAAAGTTTTTCATGGATATGCACCCTAATTATACTAGTCTATCGTCTGATTATTATGGGGCTAGTAAAGGATAGACATATGATTGAAAAGGGGCATATCGAAATGTGACATTGTAGATGCCTCCATGGCCTTTAGTATCTCACCCAAAAGGGGAATTTTATTCACATTCAGAGTTGTGAGCTTCATCAAAAGTTGGCAAAGAGGCTAGGAATGCAATCGAGAAAAATTTGGAATCCATTTTTTATGGTGTTGATGTTGGTTTGAACCGTCAGCAAAAGGAAGCCAATGCTCAGACCATTTTTGTTTATAAAACAGATGAGGATTTAGATACCATGTCAGTAAAAGATATTAAGGAGTATGCAAAATTTTGTCGTAATGGTTGGAAGGAGGTCATTCAGAATGATGAACCGAACAGCGGATTGGTATGTGTTCTAGTTAGTAAATTTTTTATGCATTTGAGGATAGTTTACTTCTAATTCTAGATCTAGATACATATCATTGTATCTATAGAAATAATTGAGTTGTTATTGTCATTAATTTCATCTTGAAAATATGTTAAATGAATCTCTAGTTAACAAGAGACTTGATTCCACAAGTTTAAATTTGGATGGATTGAATTAGGTATGTGTTTTCTAATATCCATACATGAGAACTTTAGTTATCCAATTTCCAATCTTTTGAATAAGATCAACGACATGACATTTATAATTTTGTATAAATGTGAACACATTGAATCCTAGATTTAATTCTTAGTTGTGTTATTCACAAATCTCTATTCCATCTCCTACTACTTGGGCAAGCTTGTATCAATTCTCATTGGGAGAGTTTGAAGAGGGTGGGAGTTCACAAGTATCATTACATATTGAAAACAAATTAGTTATATATTAAAATTGAAAATTGTCATTTAAATGATTAATTTAAAAGAATAATGTCTTAAACAACATTTAATTTATTGAATTATAGGTTGGTAGAGCATAGGCGTTACATGTTTCAAAATTTAAAACTACAGTTTAATGTGTTAAAATCATTTAAATTTAATTTTCAAATTTGAAATGTGTTATATAGGGCAATGTGGAGAAGAGAGTACATGAGAGTGTGCTTCAACAAAATGTGGAGAACAGAGTGTGGGAGATTGGGATTGAGAAGGAAGCATCCATACCTGGGAAGGATGTGTATATTCACGATGATTCATAAATGTATGTTCGTGGTACATTAGTGATTTTTAATTTGCTTTTATGTTGGGGTTTTATATAAAAGTGTTCAAGCTTATTTTTGTTGAATAAGCTTATATTTTTTACTTTTTTCAAAAACAAATTCTCAAATTTTTAGTTTAGCATTTCCTATTCATAGAGTTACTAAACTAGTGTCTATATAACTTTTCAACACTTTGATAAATTATTTTGAAATATATAAAACCCCTATATAAGATTATAATTGTCTTAAATGGTACATTCAAGCTTATTTATGTTTAGATCATGATGAAGACCTGATTTTGAACTTGAACACTTGATTATTTGAGAACAGACTCTATCCCTTATCAGAAAAGGGGAAGTTTCTAAATTTTCTTTGATTGTGTTCTTTGCCTTCTTGTCCAAGAATGGCATAGTATGGACATTTGTGTTTTCTGCATACAATGAAGTGAATTCTTTCTTCCCAGGGTATTGTCAAAATGTTAACTAAATTGGTTACTAACCACAAAAACCAACATTCAAGTAGATTTACAAATAAGCTATGTATGTGCATGATCTCACTCATGTTTAGATTATGACGAATGCATATTTCAAAGAGCATTTGATTATATGTAATATGAATACATCACAAAGATGAAAGATTTAAATGGTTTTTGAATAATGACTTAATATATGTGCAGGTTTGTGTTTTCTTCATGTACATGAAATATTATATGAGAACATCTATTCCACCGCATAAAGAGGAGATAAGTATTTTTTGGAACTCGCATATACTATATGTGAGCTATCTCACATATAATTTCAAAGAGCATTTGATTATATGTAATATGAATACATCCCAAAGATGAAATATTTAAACGGTTTTTGAATAATGACTTAATATATGTGCATATTTGTGTTTTCTTCATGTACATAAAAGATTATATGAGAACATCTATTCCACCGCAGAAAGAGGAGATAAGTATTTTCTGGAAGAATGGTTTTTAAAATGGATATTTGTGAACTTTCATAGATATAAGTAATTTCTTGGAAAAATGGCTTAATATGGATATTTATGAGTCCTTTAATTTGAAAGGGAATTTGAAAGGGAATTTGAGGGAATTTGATTATATGAAAACATCTATGCCATTGCAAGAGAGAAATATTTTACTGCTGAGGAGATTAGTATTTTATTGTTGAGTAAATAAGATCAGCTGGGATGAGAATTTCACCTGAAGGATTTGGGATTTTATCCATGGGGAGATAAGTATTTTGTTGGAAGAATGACTTAATATGGAGATTTGTGAACTTTCTGCATACAAGGTTCTATATTTATTTTCAGATTATTATCTAACTCTGAACACAAAAAGTTGGTTACCAAGAACACAATTTTTCTCTTTAATTTTTTTTAAGATTTTAGATAAGATTTTACAAATTGTTTAAATCATGTACGCTTAATGTGGAGAGTAACTATTTTGGAACTTTTGGAACTTTTTTATGGAAGTTTGGTTTAAAAAAAGTGTCAAAAATGTGTAATAAAAAGAGAGGGAAAATCTTAAATCTATTTAACTCTGATTGGGTATGTTATTATTTCTTATTGTTTATTTAATAATTAGTTAAAGTATATATGCTAATATGTGTTATTTTTTTTTATTATTATTGTTTTTTATTGTTACATATGTTTAAATTATATTTGGTGAAAAATATGTTTACATTATATTTGGTGGAATTGAGTATATTGGAGGATGAGACTTAACTCTTTTGGTATGTATGTCAATTTTTCTTTAATCAAAACTTGTTTTCTTTATCTAAAATGGTACATGTGTACATTTTATTTTAAATTTGTACATATATTTTATTGTAAATTTTTAATTTTTTAATTATGTTTTCTTTTGCAGGTTTGAATTGTAAATTTTTAATTTTTGAATTATGTTTTTTTTTGCATGTTTGAATTGCAGGTATGAAATGATCTATCTTAAAGCGATGGCTTAGAGTCTATAATTTTGGAGTTAAATTTTTTAGTTTTTGTTATCCTTTGACGCAGTCGCGCCCTCAGGCACTCCCGCTCACAGGATCTCCTCCTTCCTTGGCCTAAAGAACCGAAAAGCTCTTCTAATTCCCTATCCGGAATTTTCCACACCCACAACAGTTCTCCGATAGATCTCCCCTAATTGATCAGGAAATCGGACTTCGCAAGTTCGCGAGTCCTGTGGTCGCGTGGTTTTGGATTCTCAAAACCCCGAACCCCGATACGGTATGCCACCTGTCCTCTATGCCGACTCCTCCGTGGCCCACTCTTTTAGTCTGTCGGGAAATCGTGTTTCGGAGTTTCGTGATTCCTGCTGCTATGGTTCCCAAGAATCACGAAACGTCAATTCTCAATGCACATAAGGGTTGAATCCTCCATGTCACTATCCCCTCGTCGACTTTTCAGACATCATGAGATCGGGATTCCTGATGCAACGTTTCCTTTGTTCCCGATATTCCCGATACGCCGAACCCTGACTCCTCTCGAATCTTCTGACGTGTGTCTGCTTTGAGATCCACGGCTAGGACTTCCTCAGTGTTTTGATACTCGAAAGGTCTCGGGTCTTTTGACTTCTAAAACCCTGATGCCTCAATATCCCGATGCCTCTCTGAGACTTTCCTCTACCCACTAGGACTTCACCTAGTGCAGCTTCTGCCTGATCAAATGGTTGACGGACAACCCAACAACGATCCTACGGTTCACGATCCTCCCAAGATTAACCTCCTGGTGTGTCCGTAACCTCCCCGTTACTCTGGTGGATCTGACAGCTGGCAGATTTTTCACGAATCCCCTCCACGAGATCCTAACCATCGATTTCTTCCTCCTTGATGATTTCTTGAAAATAACTAAGTGTTCCTCTGCGCCCACTCGTCCTCCTACATGAAACCCTGCAACACTGGATTTAGATGCTCCACGGCACAAACTCCCTGTGCAATCCTTCCTTTGGTCCACTCAAAGGTACTATATCTCTTGAGCTTTGTCAATTCTGAATATTTCATAATTTAACCCCCTTCTCGCACTCCTTGCGGCAACCTTTCAAACACTTCAAATGTTTGAATCCCTCAACCCTGCGCACACATGCAGCAGTAGTCCTTCAAAGCTTCTGCTCAGATTCACAACTGAGACTCTCCCTTAGCCTGCGCACTCCTTGCACGGCTCCAGTAACCCAATTTCACTTCTGGGTGAATGAGAACAAGAGTTAAACTATCTCAGCCTCCATCAACGCACTCCTTGCGGACGACTTCAACTGCACTCCTTGCAGGAATCCTCGCTCAGATAGAGAAACAATTGAAACTCATTTCTTCTCCCTCTCAGATTTAAAACCCAAACATGAAATCACATACACAGCAATAAAACAAATTCATAACAGGAAATAAACACTCATGAGCACATCATTCAACACACATACCCAGAGAATAACACAAAACCATGATTCTGAATCAATTTCTTCTATTAATTCAAGATCTGTACATGGGTGTTCTTCGATAGGTCTCTCTGCTTCTCTTCTATGCTCTTCCTGCTTCTACTATTCCTCCCTAATGTTACAATGCACAATGAGAGTGTCTATATCCATTTTCCCTCTTTCGTTATAAACTGTCTAGTCTAGAATTAAAATCCTATCTACCTGCATTAACTATATTAAATGTCGTCTATCTACTAAAGGACGAGAGTGATCCACTCAAGGTCCCAATTATATTTATAAGCGCACTTCATTAAATATCTCATTAATGTTCGTGCAACAGTTTCAAGGTGTTTTCCAAAATTTGTGCTGGCTTGTCCAGCTGTCCACTTGCATTTCATGCTGGCTCGCTTGTCGTGGGAGATGCTCCTGAATCATACTCCCTCGCTTGAAAAAATTTCATGGGCTCCTTTCCATGAGCTCCTGCACGGTCTATCCATGCTTCTGTATTTCTGCTTCAGTCTCCCAACTGGCATCTTCAACTGGATGACCCTTCCATTTGACTAGATACTCATAATATTCTTTCCTCCTGGTCTTCTTACTCACTCTCTTGTCCAGTATGCATTCCATTTGTGGCTTCTCTGCAATTGGCATCTTCTTTTTCCACTGAACCCCTGGTTGTTCACCTTCTGTTCCTACTTCCTCAGCTTCATATGGATATAAATCTGCGACATTGAATATCGGAGATATTCCGATCCCATCCGGTAACTCGATCTCATAAGCATTCTCCCCCAATTTCTTCAAGACCTTACATGGCCCGATTTTCTTCATTTTCAATTTATTATATGTTCCCCTCGGGAACCTTTCTTTCCTCAAGTGCACTAGAACTAATTCACCAACCTCAAACTGAAGTTGTCTCTTCCGCTGGTCATCTCTACACTTATATTCGTGACTTGAATTCTGCAATCGGACCTTCACCTAGCTGTGAAGTTCCTTCATCGCCTCTGCGAATTCTTCGGCACTTGCGCTCCTAGTCGCAGTCTGTTCCAAATCCCTCAATTCATAATTTCCTCTCAGTTGCGTGCCATATACAATCTGGAATGGACTTTGGCCTATGCTCCTGTTCACTGATTCATTATATGCAAACTCTGCCTGTGGTAATATGCTATCCCACTGACTGTGGTGCTCTGTCACCAAGCTTCTCAGCAAGTCTCCCAGACTTTTGTTCACCACTTTTGTTTGTCCATCCATCTGAGGATGATAAGATGAACTAAACAACAAGTTAGTCCCCAGCTTCTTCCATAATGTCCTCCAAAAGTTCCCTATGAACTTCGTATCTCTGTCCGAAACTATACTTCTGGGTAAGCCGTGAAGTCGAACGACCTCTTTGAAAAACAGATTTGCGATGTGAGTCGCATCACTAGTTTTCTGGCATGGGATAAAATGTTCCATCTTGGAAAACCTATCCACTACCACAAAGACTGAATCAAATCCTCTTTGCGTCCTTCGCAATCCCAATACGAAATCCATGCTGATTTCATCCCACGGCCGCTTGGGTATGGGTAATGGTTGATAGAATCCTGCATTCTGCTTTCTTCCCTTTGAATGCTGGAAAATTTTGCATCTGTCTACAAACCGCTTGACCTCTGACCGCATCCCTAGCCAAAAGTATGACTCTCTCAGCTTTGTGAATGTCTTATCATGACCGAAGTGTCCGACCAATCCTCCACTATGTTTCTCCTTTAACAGATTCTCCCTCATGGAGCAATTTGGAATACATAATTGATTGCCCATAAACAACAATCATTCTTGGATCACGTACTCTATCCACTGGCTTCTATCTCTGAGAACTGGATTCTCAGTTGCTTTATACGCTTCCTTGAAGTCTGGATCATCCACGTACATGTCCCTGAGATCATCAAAGCTTAACGTCCTGACTTTGAACTCCTGCATCATCAAACATTTCCTGCTCAAAGCATCAACCACTTTGTTAGCAGTACCCGAAATATGCTTAGTTACAAAAGTGAAATTCTGCATGTATTCGACCCACTTAACATGCCTCTAATTCAACTTCTCCTGTTGAGTCACAAATTGCAATGCATGGTTATCACTATATAAAACAAACTCCTTTGGAATCAAATAGTGCCTCCATTTTTTCAATGCCTATATGATAGCATAGAATTCCTTATCATACGTGGAGTAATTTTCTTTTGTCTCATTCAACTTCTCGTTGAAATATGCAATTGGTCTATCCTCCTAACTCAATACCGCTCCTATGGCAAACCCACTTGCGTCACATTTTACTTTAAACGTCTTTTGGAAATCCGGCAACACCAGAACTGGTTGTTCCGTGACCTTCCTCTTCAATAGATTGAATCTTTTCTCAGCCTCTGTTGTCCAGTGAAAAGATTTATGTCTTTTCTTCACTGTGTCCATCATCACTGCACTAATCCCACTAAAATTTTTGATGAACTTCCGGTAGAAACTTGTCGGTCCATGAAAAATTCTCACCTCGAATACATTTATCGGTGATGGCCAATTCTTAATCACTTCCACCTTATCTGGATCCATCTTCAATTCATTTGCAGATATAAAAAAACCCAGATAAATGAGTTATTTCTTCATAAATGAATATTTCCTCATGTTAATCAACATCTTCTCGTGTTGTAGCTTCTTCATTACTGTAGCTAAATGCTTTAGATGTTCTGCCTTTGTCTTGCTGAAAATTAATATGTCATCCAGATACACAATGACAAACTTCCCGATGAATTCCCTCAGGACTTCATTCATTAACCTCATAAAGGTGCTCGGTGCATTTTTCAAGCCAAATGGCATGACAAGCCATTCATACAGTCCTTCATTGGTTTTGAAGGTCGTCTTCCACTCATCGCCTTCCCTCATGTGAGTCTGGTGATATCTGCTTTTCAGATCAATTTTCGAAAAATATTTGGCTCCGCTCAAGCAGTCCATCAAGTCATCCATCCTCGGCAATGGAAACCTGTACCTAATGTTTATCTTGTTGATGGCTCTTGAGTTGGTACACATTCTCAACCCTCCATATTTTTTTGGACTGAGTATCGTTGGAATGGCACACAGGCTCAAACTGTCCCTGACCAATCCTTTATCTAACAGCTCTTGGACCTACTTCTTGACCTCTTCATTTTCTTGCGGCTTCAGTCTGTATGCAGCTTTATTTGGCAAACTAGCTCCTGGTATGAGGTCTATATGATGACTCACACTCCTCATCGGTGGAAACAAATGAGGTAATTTGTCCACCACGATGTAAGCGAACTCTTCCAGCAGTTCCTAAATCTCCTCTGGTAGATCATCCACTCTTGTGCTAGTCAGAACGATCCTTGGTTTCTTGACCACAAAGAATTGTGGATCTTCTTTCTTCTTCACCTTCGTAAGAAGCTCCTTCCCACTCATGAGAAGTACAGTATTTCTTACTTCCATATTCACCTCCTTATTCTTTATCGGAAGCAACATGTGTGTCCTCCCATTCTTCTCTAGAGTATACGTATTCATATTCCCATCATGAATTATGTTCCTGTCATATTGCCATGGTCTGCCCAACAATAAATGACAGGCATCCATAGGAATAACATCACAGAGTATTTTTTCATTATACCCTCCTATTTTGAATTCAACTAAACATTGTTTAGTGACATTTACCTGATGTCCCTTCTGTAGCCATGAGACTTTGTATGGACTCGGATGATCAATCGTCTCCAGCTCCAACTTCTCTACCATCTCGGTTGAAACGAGATTATCTGTGCTACCAATGTCCACAATAACCTTCCATACCCTGTCCTTGGTCTTGCAAGAAGTTCTGAAAAGTCTGTTTCTTTGAGCTAAGTCCTCCACCTCCTTCTCGGGTGTTAAGAGAACTTTTCACATCTTCAGCGACCTTCTACCTTCTGCATCTTCTACTTCAACATCTCGCCTATGTGCCTCAGCGATGTGAGCATCTCCTCCATCCTTCTTTTTATCTGGACACTCATAGGACGTGTGCCCATTTTTTCCACACGTGAAGCATGTGATTACTCCACCTCTTCCTCTTCCTCTACCTCTAGTACGAGGAAACATGTTATTATCAGCGTATCCTCTGCTCTGCTCTGTATGTTGCCCTCGCTATTCAGCATGTGGTCCTCTCTATGAGGTTCCACCTCTCTCAACTTTACCCTGAGGTTTCTTCCATTCCTCCTTGGGCTTCTGAGTTCTTTCCTGGTCAACTAATTTTCCTCTGGGTTGGCTTCTGCCTCAGCCCCTTTGACTCTGTTTACGTGATCCGTATTATTTTCGGCACGAAATGAGAGCGGAGATATAATAAATAAATGCACAGAGATATTGCAGATATTCAATAATATAATAGAAATGTATCAAAGATGCAACCATAAACACAGATATACAGTAATACACGATTTCTATTAATCCGAGAAATGTACAGAGACTGTAAAAATACAGAGTGAAAGACTCGCTAGAATGGTGGCAGCTTATCTCTGAGAAGAGATGTG
>JZKD02S1777097.1:247311-263521 GCA_000966675.3 Picea glauca
TTGCCACCTTAAATGCATTCTCCAATGATTTGGGTTCCCAAAGGCGAACCTCATGTTGAATGTTATCCTTTAAAGTTCCTGTGAATACATCAATCAAGTGCTCATCTGGAATATTTGTTACCTTTATATTCAATCTTTTGAAGTTCTCAATGTGCTCTGTAACTGAACCCTTTTGCTTGAGATTTATCAATTGGCTAAAAAAGGTATTGATCCTTGTATCCTCATAGTGTGATATCATTTCTTCCATGAAAATTGTCCAAGTGACGAGTGATTTGAGAGAACAAATCCATCGATACCATACAAATTGATTGGGTTCTAAATATAAAGAAGCAATTTCTACCTTTTGTGTATGTGGCACATTATGTAGATCAAAGAATTGCTCCATCTGAAGTATCCATGTGATTGGGTCCTTGCCATCAAACTTCCTCATATCAATCTTAGGAATGTGGTTGGTCTTCAACCCAAAGTTGGAGTTTCTCCATTCTTGATTCACCTTCCTTATGTCTTCATCATGAATTTCATGGGATACATTTTCACTTTCAGGTATCCTCTCTATTAGGAAATTTTTCAATCCTTCCATGATCTCCCCTTTTAAACCCTCCATTGTCTCTTGTAGTTCATCTTTTCTTACTGTATTCTTTTGTAAATCATTTATGTCCATACGCATTTCTTCACCTTCATCAAGAGTCCATGTAGGATTTTCTTGAGGCTTATTTGGTGTAGAAGTTCCCCTTTTAGGTTGCATGTTGGCCAAGTATAGCATAGAAAAACCTCAGAATAGGTACTCAACGCCTTGAAAAAGAGAGAAATTAAGATAATAAGCCTATTCGAGGGGGAAACCTCCTTATGCCCACATAAATGTACAATTACAATATGATTCCAAATGAAAATGTCTCCTTGTTATATATAGGAGACTAGGAGGTATAAATACAACTTAATGGACTAAAGCCGACATAAATAAAATAACATTAGTAATGTAATATGCCCCAATTAAGGGGTGATGAGACATTATTTAGGGCTTAATAAACAACTTGATCAGTGGATTCAAATCGATCATCATGAGGGTTCATATGATACCTTCGAAGTGCTTGTTTTACACATGCCCCTGCACCGTCGTGCTCTCCTTTTCCATGACCAGTCTCAAAAAAAATTCAACAATGTGTAATGTTTGATTTTTTATGAAGACGACACAACCAATAGAATGATCACGAATATTTGAACTGACCCGCACACCCATATGACCATATCCAATGTCGATCGAATCTGATTCTGCATTCTTTCAATGAATTATAAAAATTATCAAAACAATGTTGTACATAATGTGTGTCGTGTGCTCGATCATCACTTATAGAAAAGTGATATTATTTAATAACATGTTGATTGTCATTGGTTCTTTCTATGTTATCAAGACTCCATTGATCATGTATATATAGAAAGTGGAAAAATATAGTGACTTGATCATAATGATAATATTCACTCTGTATTTCTTTTTGTGCAACGAATGTGTAATTTTCTACAAAATCAACAACAGAAAAAACTGTACCTGGTGGAAACACTTAATGGTATTGTTTGAATTGTAGGTCTTTCCATCGAGATCTATGTGAATGCTTTGTGTATTTATAAATTTATTCCTCAAACTTCTTCAAAAAATCTATCACACATATTTTATCTACTTTCAAATCAATCCTTTTGGAAATAACGTTTGAAGAATGTGGATTTGTGTTGTTGATATATTCATATCTCTTCCAATTGATTGTTATATTAGAAAATGATTGATCATTCATATCAATAGGATAATTTGAGTGAAATAAACTTAGATTTCCACAACGATCACATTTCTTTCCACAAACACATTTTTTTGGTAAAATAATTCATCACCTTCTCTTTCACATAGAATTTCAAATATAAAAGCACGGAATGTGGAAGAAGGAGGTGAGCTTGGCCATAAAGTTTTACCAAAATCAAGAAACTTGTCGTAATATAATGCATATTTGACATGATAATGACAACAACAAGTGTCATGAACAGTGATGGATATAACAAACTGTGGTTTGTGTTGCACAAATGTATTGATGGAAATTTTAAATTCTTTGTGCTATTCTTTTAACTTATTGAACAAATCTATTTGTGTCATTGGAAATATATGTTTTGGATGTTCTTCATATTTTTTTCGTGTTATTCTTTATCGCAACACATCCCTTGTATGTGGTGAAACAAGATATTTTGTCAACCAACAATTACAGGACAATTCTTTAACATTTTCTACAAGTATATCTTTGTAGGGTTGTCTAAAAATCACTATCCAACAAGCCAGTTCATCATTTGCATCTATTTTCAATCGAAATTTTCTATGTTTGTATGATGTTTTTCTTGATGTTCCCATCATTTTTTCCATGTATCATGTCAAACGATATTTTATATTGCTAAATGAAAAAACTGTTATTTGTATCACTCTACGTGCAACACTGACATCTTTTTTTAGAGATTTTCCAAAAGCTTTTAATGCACTAGTCATATTGTCAAAGACATTTTGTTTCACCTTTGTATATTTTGTCAACTTTTGAATACCCAATAATGATGTAGCTTCTTTTAACTTTCTTGACTTTCTTAGACAAAGTAAAAGTTGATATTCTATTGTTACTGATTCATCTTTGAAAAAATTATTATACATATTCTTAGTTTGATATCTTATATAATGCTTAGCATCTTTCTTCCCAAATTTGTCAATATCAACATTTTCTAATATTTCATCAGCAATGTTGATAGATTCTCCTGCATATTTCAATTTAAAGTTCATATTAAAAAATAAAACCCGAACATAAATTCACTAAACTATATACAAGTGTTCATCTTATATTATCTAAATTTATGTACATACCTATAGGTGATTCGTCTTCTGCTTCAATTTCGGTTTCAACGTCTTCATCGACGTTATGAGACAAATATATTTATGTTTTTTGAAAAACATCAAATCATAATTACAATCAATTATATTAAACAATATTTTAAATTTGAATTCTATACTTTTAATATAGACAATATGTGCATGCATATTTGGTTAGACTTCTTCATGTTGAAAATCCCTATTTACATTATCATCGTTTCTTTCTTCAATATTTGCACATTCTCATTTATTTCTCCAATAATGATCTTTCTTTTTATCGTTATGGTGAGTTTCATATCGAGTGCAATCAAATTTTCTCTTGCCCAAACTTTTGTTTCCCATGAGTATAGTTATCTGTAAAAGTTTTTAACAAAATCAACATTTCAGAATAGTCTCAGAAAAATGTCATTGTCACAAAAATTATTAAAAAATAATATCAATAATTTTATGGTCAACAAAGGCTTCGCCTTGAAAAAATGCTCAACATTTATCTTTCAATATATAAATTGTTATTCCAATAAAAACTTGAACAAACATCAATTACCTTGTTCAACAAAAATGAAAAATACAATTTGAAACTTTGTTTAGGTGCTCTAGAAAACTATGAAACAAGCAATGAATTGTGTTAAATCTTTTCAGTCGAAAGCGTATTTATACGATTTGGCGCGAAATGAAACGATACGACGTGCCTTTTCATTTTTTTCGGTCGACAAAATTCACTCACCCATCTTTCATCCGAAAAGATAAGAAACCGTTTAATTTTAATGGATTCCGTTAGAATTTAGTTTTTCGGCCGAAAGAAATGTTTTTTGGTCGAAAACTAGCGAATGGGACTATTTGCAAGAACCAGAGAATTTTGTTTAGCTTACCTGAACTTTGGAGGCTGTAGACTCCTGCAAATACTCAGAATTTCTTTATCATTTCTTTCATGTTTAAGGAACATACTTGTAAACAATTGTCAAATTGGCATATCAAATATTAATAAAAAAATTTGAAAAATAGTCATTGGAAAGCTAACAAAAGTATTCACAGGTTTTGTTTTTACTGTAAAGTGAAATTATAAATAAAAAAAATACTTTTGTATGACGAAGTTTAAGAACTTGTGAAAATATAGTTTTTTTTTCTCATAAAACAAGGAAAATAGACACTCATATTCATGATTTCACCCCTTTTTTAAT
Source organism: Picea glauca (assembly GCA_000966675.3). Classification (NCBI taxonomy): domain Eukaryota; kingdom Viridiplantae; phylum Streptophyta; class Pinopsida; order Pinales; family Pinaceae; genus Picea; species Picea glauca. The sequence continues at coordinate 251,374 of JZKD02S1777097.1, forward strand.
CCATGTATTACAGTCTTCAATGTTTTCATCCTTGGAGAGGACAGTGGTCTTAAAATGTGCATCATTCATATCAAACATCTCTTTCAAAGGTACCATCCCTTTTGGAAAAAAAAGGTTGTTGAGTTGCAACACTTTGTGCTTGGCCATATAACTATTGAATTCATGGATTTCTTAAGTTACTTAGCCAATCATTTGTTTAGTATATTTTTCATCATCTAAATCAATGTGAGTATTTGCAAATTCTCCATGAACTTTTTTATGTTTTTTTCATCTTCAAAAAAATTCTAGTATTTGATGTTGCCAAGGATGGATGGTCTGTACCTCATCTCAATTTCATATTTAACTTGGGGAATGGATGGTGGTTTGAAGGTATTGGCTGCTCACGGCTAAGGATTCAGCATGCTAATCAAATTCTCTTAAGAAAACAATAATGTTGAAAGCTTCAGAAAAATTATCAATCCCATACCCGATTCATGTATGACCTCATTATGGGGTGTCTCGTTTGGTAGAAACCCTTGATTTTCTACACCACTAGTTCTAAATCTCCAAATGCCACCAACTTGGTAATTTTCATTTTTCTTGCTACCTCCAAGCCTAAAATTAGGGCTTCATATTCACACTACTACATATGGGAGGATTTTTCCACAAAACTGTTCCACATTTCTTACATTCGTCGAAAAATATGTAGTAAGTTAAGCATTTTTTTCATTTTTTTATTAAATTGGTCATGGTTATCGTTGTTATTGCGATGACTGTTGACTATCTCAGTGCACCTGCTAACACACGTGGCTTGCAATGGCTAGTTGATTTTTTGCACAATGCTAGTTAATGACAACCTCATCATGTATTTCCTCAATGATTTTCACTTCACATAGAGGACTAGATTCACCAAAGAGAATTTAAAAGTAGTTGTGTTCACATAAATAAAAGATGTTTATATACCATTCATGGAAAGAATCCTCTAAATCAAACCAACAAAACATTTCTATTATATATACCACTTTGATGGAAATACTATCTATTTCCTCATTAATATTTTTCCACGGTTCCATCATTCAATGTACTTCTCTTAATTTTCTCTCAACATCACCATCTTATGGTTCCACAATTTTTACTACCTCTCCATCATGTGGTTTCGATAGGGTTTGTATGTTATGATTTTAAAATGGTTTTATCTTCCTTAATAGTTCTTAGAATCACTATTAATACCTCAATTAGGAAATGGTGTACCAACTCTATTTATAATGGTATCGTTGCAGTGGGAATCCAATTTCTAGACAAAGAGAAAATTATGACTATGATGCTACAACTAAAATTGGTTATAAATTTTGTAATATTTTAGAAATGCACCACCACCTCTACTTTTGATGGCCCTAGTATGGGTGCAATTTAGTTCCTAGAAAGAGAGAAACAAATGTGATACTATAACTAAAATGGGTTATAACTCTTGTGATAATTTTTAAAATATCTATTATAACCCCAATCCAGAAATGGCACCACCATTCTAATTTAAATGGCACTTGTGTGACTGTGATTTCGTTAACAGGCCAAGAGAAAAACTTTCCATATAAAAATATATAGAAAGGAAGAAAATCTTGCTTTCTCTTGGCCCAATAAAGTGCTCTAATACCACTTATTATAATCCTTAGACTTTAAGTTGATCCAAATTGCAGAAAGTACATGAGACTTAACAAGAGTATTGAACCTTTTTATCTATAATCCCAAAGGAGATAAATGTTCACTTACCCCTTTGAGGGGGAACCTCTAAACGAGCAATGCTCCAATACAATGATAATCCTTTTACACTCAATTACATAGTTGTCTATCCCTGTAAATGGTTTCTATTTTTCTCAAAAAACTAACCATTAGTGGCCCCTACATTGATGACCCAACTATATTTACCTAGCGGGACTTAATTAGTAATACTTGACATAGTGGAGCTAGTCCACATTAAATTAAGTGGCCACCATACATGTCCTATGATGCAGGAGCATCACTAGTGAAGCACAAATGGAGGATATCTAGGCACACTAGTGCACACTTTGAAGAAATTTAAATTTTGAAAAATTCATATCACGGAAATCTTTTGAAAGGAGTTGTTATTAAAGAACATCTTAAATGTTGTAGAGCTATATGGTTCATGAAGACATCAGAGAATGTATTTTATTTTAATGTAGTCGAGTGCACTACAAATTCGATGTGTTTGATCTGATCTATTTGTCCCAAATATTTATTGTAATAAATTCTAAGTAGTCAATAGCTTTTAATTTGATAGGATAGCTTTAGAGTCGTTGGAGGGAAGAACTCAAAGAGCCCTATTGTATAAATATTTGTATTGTTGCCCAGTAGAGGTTGTTGGAACTCTAGTTATTGAGAGTTATTGCCATTGTAGTTGAGAGTTGAGAGCTACCAAGAAGCAGTGTTTGAACATATGTATATTTCAGTTGAATGAATACAATAGAGGATCATTGTCCCAAATGTATGGTGTTGATTCATCTGTCTGAATGAATGAATGGTAGAATTTCTGTCTATTTTCAATTCTCTGTTATTTCTTGCTCTTGAATTTATGCATGCATTTACATGGCTAGATGTATGAATCCGTGATATTTTAAATAAGTTTCAATTGATTATCTTCTACAAGCAAGTGAAAGTGTGCATATTATATGCAAGGAGTGTGTTGAAAGAATTTTTAGCTCAGAAGAGATAACGTGAACCTTATGCGTGCAAGGAGTGCATAGCATCCGCAAAGTGTGCATTGACAAGGTATATTTTCACTTAGAAACTTCTGGAGAGATAGCTTGAAGAAAGTTTACCCACAAGGAGTGCGTGACCAAGTCTTCTGAATCAGAAGCTCAGGAGAAGTGGCTGAAATTTCCCACAGAGTGACGAGATTTTAGAGGAGGACCTATTGCAAGGCTTGCATATGTTGAATTTCGACTAAGTGTCGAAAAGAGTATTCTGAGAAGACAAGAGTTTGAGAAAGAATAATTTCAAGAGGGAGAAAGGAGAGAAATATTCTAAGGAAGGAATCCTTTGAGGTTTCCTCGATTCAGTAATGAAATATCCATCCAAGAGGGATTGGAATCATTCTAGATCGTCATATCTGGGAGGAGTTGCATGAAGGTCAGTCGTGAGATATTTTGGAGGTCAGAGTTCAGGACACTTTGAAGCATTGAAAGGTGATATCGTTGAAGTCATGAACTTGCAAGGTGAATCTTAACCATTGTCTAGGAGGATACATGTGGCAGTGTATTAGAGAATCCGGGAATCAAAGATTTGGAGGAAGTAAGGGTGGAGTAAGCGAAGATTCATGAAATTGTGAAACCTGAAGATTAATTTGGACCTTCAGAACCAGGGAGACATGTGGCAGAGACTCATGAGCTCGAAGGAAGTTATTTCGGAAGGAAACAGAGGGGGATATTGCAATATTGTCGAAGCCTAAAGTGGTGAAGGGTTGGCCTGAGGTCATAGCCCGTGGTAACATTACAGAGAAAGAGTCTAGCACAATAATAGTACTCACAACTTAGCATCACCAAGCATCATAGAGTGTATTTGTAATTAATCTGAACTTACACATAACATCAAGGGGACCTATGTGAGCATATATATTTCTCAGGTTATGTTTAAGGCCCGAAGAACCAGTTTGGTTTGGAGAGTTTGAAGATCCAAGTTCAGGAGGTCCCAAAATCCCCAGGAAAGAAGGGGGTTGTGTATGCTGCAATGGTATCAGAGCTCATACAGAATTGAATTCTGTAGGTAAAGGGGACAGAGAAGTAGGCTGATATCTTCGATTGGTATCAAATACATCAGCACAATTCCTCCTCGAAGACGTGTAGAGCCACCCATAGAAAATAGATCTATGGAAAGGGAGATGAGATAACTTAGAGAAAGGTTGGATGCCATGGAAACAACACAAAGGAGAGCACCTGATGTTGAGGATGTCAGATGCAGAAAATGAAGAAGTGGAAGTTGAAGAAGTTGTAGCAGAGGATGTTGGAAAAGAGCACTTGCTGAAAGAGGTTGTTATGTTGGGATCTAGAGCAAAGATAGACATCCCATTGTATGAAGGTAATTTAGACGTCAAAGAATTGCTTGATTTGATACGAGAAATGGACAAGTATTTTGACTATGAAGATGTCGATGAGGAGAAAAAGGTAAAACATGTTGTCATTAGGTTGAAAGGACATGCATCGTTGTGGTGGGATGAACTGTACGCCGATAGAGAAGAAAAGGAAAACAAAATATTAAGAGTTGGGATCGGATGGTATCCAAACTAAAAGAAAAATTCATACCCAAGGACTACCAGATAAATTTGTTTAGGAGATTGCAGAACCTGAGACAAAAAAGAATGACTGTAAAGGAGTACACACAGGATTTCTACAGACTGAACATCAAGGCTGGACAAAAAGAGAGAGATGAGGAAAAAGTTGTCAGGTACATCAACGTCCTTAGATATGAAACCTAGGATGAAATCAGCATGATGACTATAAATGCAGTAAAGGATGCGTACCAGATTGCACTGAAAGCATAAGAGAATTTGGCTAGGAAGCAGAGTCAACAAAATAGAGGTAGAATCTTGAACATAGGCAAAGGAGTTGCCCATGACAAGACACAGAATCCCAAAGGTGAGGCAGAGAAACCACATAGTCACTATGAGAGAGGAGGAAGTTCCCGAGGAAGACAGAGTGGTGGTAGAAACTCTTTTCCTAGAGGAAAAGGAAGAGGTAGAGGAGGTGAGATAAAGTGTTATGCATGTGGAAAGGTAGGACACATGTCTTGGGAATGTCCCGAGAGGAAGAAAGAAGGAGGTGAAGCTCACATTTTGGAAGCGCATAAGTGAGATGTTGAGGCAGAAGGCATAGAATATGGGAGATCTTTGATGATGAAGAAAGTTCTATTAAAGCCAGAGTCAGAAGTTGAAAATCCGGTGCAGAGGAACAATTTGTTCAGGAAAACTTGCAAGACTAAAGACAGAGTATGCAAGGTGATAATTGACAGTGGGAGCACTGATAACTTAGTATCCACAGAGATGGTGGAGAAGTTGGAGTTCGATATGACCGTACATCCAATGTTGTATAAAGTCTCATGGTTGCAGAAGGGTCATCAGGTAACATTCACTAAACAATGCATGGTTGAATTTAAAATAGGAGGATATAGAGACAAAATTCTATGTGATGTAATTCCCATGGATGTATGTCATGTTTTGTTGGGAAGACCATGGAAATATGACATGAATTTCATTCACGATGGGAGAAGAAATACTTATACCTTGGAGAAGAATGGTGTGACATACATGTTGTTGCCAATCAAAGAGAAGAAAGTGAACGAAGAAGCCAGCAAGAGTATACTTCTCATGAGTGGGAAGGAACTCCTGAGTGAAGTTAAGAAGGAATAGGAGATGTATTTTGTTGTAGTGAGGAAGCCGAAAGTTATCCTTACAAGTAATTCTATGGAGGATTTTCCTGAGGAAATTCAAGAGCTATTAGAAAATTTTCTTGACATAGTAGTGGATGAGTTGCCAAGCTCATTGCCACCTATTAGAAGTATCAACCATCACATTGACTTGATACCATGAGAAATCATTTCAAACAAAGCAACATACAGATTGACACCTCAAGATAATGAGGAGGTGAAAATACAGGTTCAGGATCTGTTAGAAAAAGGTTTGGTTAGAGAAAACTTGAGTCCATGTGCAGTTCCAACTATGTTGAGTCCAAAGAAGGATGGAGGATGGAGAATGTGTACCGACTCAAGGGCCATAAATAAGATCACCATTAGGTACATATTTCCATTTTCAAGGATGGATGACTTGATGGATTGTTTAAGTGGAGTAAACTATTTTTCAAAAATAGATTTGAAAAGTGGATATCACTAGATAAGGATGAGAGAAGGTGATGAGTGGAAAGCAGCCTTTAAAACAAATGAGGGATTGTATGAATGGATTGTTATGTCGTTTCGCTTAACAAATGCCCCGAGTACTTTTATGAGGTTGATGAATGAAGTGCTGAAATATTTTTTTGGCAAGTTTGTGATCATATATCTAGATGATATATTGGCCTTCAATAAAACTGAAGAGGATTATCTGAGGAACTTAACATTAGTAATAAATAGGTTACAACAGAAGAAGTCATTGATCAATTTAAAGAAGTCCTCTTTCATGAAGACAGAGCTCATTTATTTGGGTTTTTTGATCTCTTCGAATGAATTGAAGATGGATCCTGAGAAGGTGAAATCAATCATAGAATGGCAGACACCAAGGAGTATATTTGAGGTAAGAAGCTTCCATGGATTAGAAAGTTTTTACCAAAATTTCATCAAAAATTTTAGTGAGATTGGTGGACAAATGATGGATACAATGAAGAAAAGACATAAGTATTTCAAATGGATAGAAGAGGCTAAGAAGAGTTTCAACATATTGAAGGAGAAGATAATGGAACAACTGATTCTGGTATTACCGGATTTCGGAAAGACATTTCAGGTGAGATGTGATGTGAGTGGGGTTGAAATTGGAGCAGTCTTAAGCCAATATAATAGGTCTGTTGTGTATTTTAGTGAGAAGTTGAACGATGCCAAAATAAAATACTCCACATATGATAAAGAGTTTTATGCCATAATTCAATCCTTGAAGAAATGGAGGAACTTTCTCGTTTTGAAGGAATTTGTTTTGTATAGCAATAATTAGGCTTCATAATTCATAACCAAACAAGAGAAGTTAAACTAGAGACATGTCAAGTGGATAGAGTTTATGCAAAATTTCACTTTTGTCATTAAACATATTTATGGTACTTCTAACAAGGTTGTTGATGCATTGAGAAGGAGATGTCTAATTCTGTAGGAATTTCAAGTGAAGACCTTGGGGTTTGACCACCTTAAGGAAATGTATCTTAATGATCCATATTTAAAGGAAGCATATGAAGCATGTGTGAATCCTATGCTCATAGAAAGAATACAGTGAGTCGAACATCTGATTTAGAATGGGTTGTTGTTCAAAGGATGTTAGTTGTGCATACCAAAGTGTTCGATGAGGGAGAATTTGTTGAAGGAAAAGCATAGTGGAGGTCTAGTCGGACATTTCGTCCATGGAAAAATGTTTGCACAATTGAACGGTTCATATTATTTTCCAGGTATGAGAGAAGAGGTGAAAAGGTTTGTGAACAAATGTAAGATTTTCCAATATGTCAAGGGGAAGAAGTAGAATATTGGGTTGTATCAACCATTGCCTATTCTAGAGAGGCCTTGGGATGCAATAAGCATGGATTTTGTGTTGGGATTGCCAAGGACACAAGGAGGGAGTGATTCCATATTTGTGGTAGTGAAAATATTTTCAAAGATGGCACACTTTATACCATTCCAGAAGAATAGTGATGCAACGCATGTTGCTAATTTGTTTTTCAAGGAAGTTGTAAGACTTTGTGGATTGCCCAGGAGTATTGTTTCAGACAAGGATACCAAATTTGTTGGTCATTTCTGGAGAACATTGTGGAAGAAGTTGGGAACATAACTATCTTTTAGTTCTACATATCACCCTCAAACAGATGGACAAACTGAAGTGGTAAATCAAATTTTAGGAGATTTGTTGAGGAGTTTGGTCACTAAACACCATAGCTAGTGGGATCAGATTCTAGCCCAAGCAAAGTTTGCATATAATGATTCAGTGAACAGAAGTATCGGAAAGATTCCATTTCAGATAGTGTATGGAGTGAATCTGATGGGAGTGTCAGAGTTGAGAGATCTGGAGTAGAGAAAATTTAGGAGCACTGGAGCGAAAGACTTCACTGCATAAATGCAGTGACCTCATAATCAGATCAAGGAGAAATTGAAAGAGAGTAGCAGTGAATATAAATGCAGAGTTGATCAACACAGGAGGAAACTTCAATTTGAAGTTGGAGATCAAGTACTAGCACACCTTAGGAAGGATAGGTTTCCAAGAGGAACATACAATAAACTAAAGTTGAAGAAGATAAGATCGTGCAAAATCCTAAGAAAGTTTGGTGAGAATTCTTATGAGATAGAGCTGTCAGAAGATGTAGGTATATCTCCCATATTCAACATCACGGACCTGTATCCTTACAGGGGAGATGGAACCAAAGGATCTGAAGATCAGAAGGAGATCCAGTGGAAAAAGAAGATGCTTGTAGCAGAAAAACCACAGATGGAGCATATTGTAGATCGATGAATTGGTAAGAAGACTAGAAGAAAAACATATTTTCAATATTTGATAAAGTGGAAAGGATGACCAGTAGAATATTCCAGTTGGGTGAACGAAGTGGAAATCCACAAGCATGGAAGTTCGGTACAAGATCTCATGGAAAAGAGTCCATGAATTTTTTAGCCAAAGGAGTATGGTGCGGGAGCATCGCCAGTGAAGCACGAATGGAGGAAAGCTAGGCACAGTAGTGCACACATTGAAGAAATTTAAATTTTGAAAAATGTGTATCATGCAAATATTTGAAAAGGAGTTGTAATTAAATAACATCTTAAATTTTGTAGAGTTAGATGGTTCATGAAGACATCGAAGAATTTATTTTCTTTAAATGTAGCCGAGTGCAGTACAGATTCAATGTGTTCGATCTGATCTGTCTATCCCAAATATTTATTGTAATAAATTCTAAGTAGTTGATAGCTTTTAATTCGATAGGATAGATTTAGAGACGTTGGAGGGAAGAACTTGAAGATCCCTCTTGTATAAAGATTTGTATTGTTTCCCAGTAGAGGTTGTCGGCACTCTACTTATTGAGAGTTATCACCATTGTAGCAGAGAGCTGAGAGCTACCGAGAAGCGGTGTTTGAACATATGTATATTTCAAATGAATGAATACAACAGAGGAGAATTGTCCCAAATGTATGGTGTTGATGCATCTGTCTGAATGAATGAATAGTAGAATTTCTGTCTATTTTCAATTCTTTGTTATTTCTTTTTCTTGAATTTATGCATGCATTTACGTGGAAAGATGTATGAATCCATGAGATTTTAAATAATTTTCAATTGATTCTCTTCTACAAGTAAGTGAAAGTGTGCATAGTGTCTACAGGGAGTCTACTGACAGAATTTTGTTCGTCTCATAAGCTCAAAAGAGATAACATGAACCTTATGCATGCAAGGAGTGCATAGCATCCACAAAGTGTGCGTTGGCAGGGTCTATTTTGGCTCAGAAAGTCCTGGAGAGATAGCCTGAAGAAAGTTTACCCACAAGGAGTGCATGACTAAGTCTTCTGACTTATAAGCTCAAGAGGAGTGGCTCAAATTTCCCACAAAGTGACAAGATTTTAGAGGAGGACCTGTTGTAAGGCGTGCATAGGATGAATTTCGACTAAGTGTCGAAAAGAGTATTCTGAGAAGACAATAGTTTGAGAAAGAATAATACCAAGAGGGAGAATGATGAGAAATATTCTAAGGAAGGAATCCTTTGAGGTTTCCCTGATTCAGTAAAGCAAGATCTGTCCAAGAGGGATTGGAATCATTCCAGACCGTCATATCTAGGAGGAGTTGCATGGAGGTCAGTCGTGAGGTATTTCGGAGGTCGGAGTTCGGGACACTTTGAAGCATTGAAAGGTGATATCATCAAAGTCACGAAATCACGAGGTGAATCTTAACCATTGGTTGTCAGGAGACACGTGGCAGTGGATTAGAGAATCCAGGAATCATAGATTCAAAGGAAGTAAGGGTCAAGTAAGTGAAGTTTCGCAAAGTTGTGAAACTTGAAGTTTAAGCTGGACCGTCAAATCCATGGAGACACATGGCAGAGACCCATGAGCTTGGAGGAAGATGTTTCAAAAGGAAACAAAGGGGGATATTACATTATTTTCAGAGCCTGGAGTGGTGAAGGGTTTGCCCGAGGTCATAGCCTGTGGTCACATAGCAGAGAAAGAGTCTAGCGCAACACTAGTACTCACAAATCGGTGTCGCCAAGCATCAGAGAGTGTATTTGTAAGTAATTCAAACTTACACACAACATCAAGGGGACCTGTGTGAGCATATAGATTGCTCAGGGTCTGTTGAAGGCCCGAAGAACCAGTCCGGTTTGGAGATTTTGAAGATCCAAGATCGGGAGGTCGAAAAATCCCCAGGAGAGAAGGGGGTTGTGTACGCCATCCTATCACTAAATATAATGGTTCCTTAGGTCCCCATTACATCACTAGGGGTAATCCCACAAAATATTTTTTATAAAAACTAAGAGTACAAAACTCAAGAATGGGACCAAAGTATACTTATATGTAAAATAACTACAAATTATGACCTCAAATCTAAAATATAATTGTACCAATATGTAGTGCTAAAATAATACACAACCTTAAAAAAATGTTGAAATATGAGTCTATATGAAGAATTTATGACCACAGGAAGGTTTCCAAAATGGAAATTGCTCCTATCTCTGAGTAAAAATAGACAATATTACTATGTGGATAACATTAAAACATAAATTAAATTGCTCCTATCTCTGTGTAAAAATAGAGGATATTACTATGTGATTAACATTAAAACATAAATTGACTTCACCAATGCAATATCTTGAATAATTAGCTCAAACAAAAAAAATCACTAAAAATATGCCATAATCATTGTAATATTGGTGTTTTAAGTTGAGATTAAATTTCAGATGCTCAATGGAAAGAGGTAAAAACAAGGTGCTTCACATCTCTGCATTCCATGTTGGAAAAGGATGTGGAGGTGTGGAGAGGGGAATGTAGAAAGAAGAAGGGATGTAGAGGGAGGGATAACAGGAGAAAGGTGGATGCATAAGAATGTGGGATGTGGAGAAATAAAGAGGAATTATGTGAAATGAAAAGAAATGGGAATGTGTAGGGATAAGGATGTGGAGAAATGATTGTGAAAGAATTTGAAAAATGATAAGTTATAAATGATGAGAGTGACCAAAATTCTAAGCATATAAAACCCATTTTTGAACTCGACCACAAATGCCTTTTCCATGGGTCCTTGGACAAAACTAGGGATATGTTGGGAATAAGACCTCTGATTTTAATTCCATATAATTATGGATATAGAACACATGGCATGAAATTTCCAAAGACAATTTGCACAATAGATTTTGATGCATTTATCATTTACTTTATAAAGTAGAATGACAAACTTGGAATCCTAGTGGGAGTTTTTTTAATGTTGTGTTTTCATACTTCTTCAACTCTAAATCAGTTCATGTTAGTCGCAATATGACTAGTGACCTTGAAAAACCCATGTCAACCACTTTTTGAACTTGAATTAATCATTTGTCTTGAAAACACAATTTCACCTCAAGTGGTCGGCATCATGGGACAAAACAACTTTTCATACTTTTGCAATTTTGAATTGGGTTCTTTTATCTCCAACATGATCAATGACCCCAATAAACATGTGTGATTCACTTCCTACATTCAAATATATTATTTAGTTGATTTGCAAAATTTGGCCCGAGGTGGACCCCATAGGTAAAAGGAAACATTTTGGGTTGTCAGTCGTTTTAGGTGACAGCAAAAACTCTTTTTGTTCAAGGATCAATGTTCATTATCAAGAGGATGAGAATTAGGGAGAAATGGAAAAGACACAAAAAAAATTTGGACACAAAACTAATAATGAAAAGAGATAGACAATAACAACTAGGGACACAATTTGTCCTCTCTACCAACTATGGAAAATGCATTTGGAAATTGTACCAAATTGCAATCTAGTAAATGATAGAGGTTATGTATTGGAAATACAAAGGAATGGGTGATGTGGAAAATAAGGAAACATTAAGAGAAACGATAAGAGAAAATAAACCAAACATTCATCTCCTCTAGAAAACAAAGATAGAAGGAAGTAATATGCTAGAAATGGTAGGAAAGTTTTCGAAGGGTAGTTTAGGTTCCATAGTTTGTCTTTCAAAATCATAATGGTGGGAGAACTAAATATGGTATTATCATCATGTCTTGGAACCTAATGGGAATTAAAATAGTGAGAGGTGTGAAGGAAATTAACCACTCCTAATTCACAAATGACACGGTCTTTATTGTCATCAACATCATCATTGTCATTTCCATCATCATCATCATCATCATATCGTCATTGGTATGATCATTTACATCATCATCATCTTCATCGCCATTGTAACCACCAATAATCAACATTGTCATCATCGTCATCTTCATCATCATCATCGTCACCATTGTCATT
>JZKD02S1777097.1:283164-299523 GCA_000966675.3 Picea glauca
TTTGAAGCCAAACAAAACTAATTACTCTTTTTTGGGTGATCCAGACGAAGAAGGCTGGTGGGGAGTTAGCTTCAGGTATAGAGTGTTACGTGAAAGACAACCCTGAAAGTACACTGGAAGAGGCTTCAAATCATCTCATTGGACTCCTTGATCTTACCGTTAAGGAAATGAATTGGGAGTTTGTAAAGAATGACAGCGTGGCATTGTCTTTCAAGAAGTTCGCCTTCAACGTTGCAAGAGGCCTCCGACTCATCTACAAATACAGAGACGGCTTTGACATCTCGAACAAGGAGATGAAAACCCAAATATCCAAAATTCTCATCGACCAGGTTACTTAGCTTCAGTTCAGATCGGAAACCCCACTGGCACCCTAAACCCCACGTACTTTATATTATATCAAATAACAAATAGAGTGAATATTAAATAATAATAATAATAGATGATAATATGGAAGAGGGTATCAAGACACTCTCATACTTTTGGGTTGAGAGGTGGCTTTTCTTATGTAATTTTGGGTTGGGGGAGAATGCTTTTCCTAAGGTATTATTGTGAGTGATGTTTGATTATATTTCTTATGTAATTTTGGGTTGGGGAGAATGTTTTTACTTAGGTATTGTTTGATTAGATTTTTATTGTATGCTTTCTACATAAACTTAATAATATTTTATTATCAAAAATATCATTTTTTGGGGGGGTCAAAAACATCATTATATATTTGTTTGTTTGTTCAATAACATAGTAATTATTAGGTGAATTGATTTTTTAAAGTATTTGTAAAAACATCTTTATATATTTGTTTTGTTTTATTTGGTTTTTCAATAACATATTACTTAAGAAGATGATCTTGTTATTAGGTGAATTGATGCTTTAAAGAGAGTAAAAATATGATAAAAATTTGCACCCTAAGAGATTTGATAGCTTTCTTGTAGCAACTCTTTACAAAATTAAAATTGAATTTAATAACATCTTTTATGATATAATTTATTTTAATAATATATATTCACTCCAATATATGTTCATTTTATTGGTTTACATTATATTCACATTTTATTTTATTTTTATGTTTGAGAGCATTTTATCTTTGTATTCTATTATTGCATTTTATTCCAAGTTGTTTGATTTCAATACAAAATGTCTTTCATCCTCATCTTTAACATACTCATATTGATACCTGTATAGAATAATTGCTTAAATTTTCATAAAATAGTTACTTAAATGTATGTTACTTGTTCTTTTTGAAGTGTATCATGACTAAAATGAATGCACTAAATCATTTTGTAATATATCATTAAAATATAACAAATCAAATTGTTTTTTATTATGCAATTGAAATCAACATAGTGTCATTGCTAATATTAATGCATTGGTACTAAAATCAATGCAATTGATCATTCTACACTATACAATTGTTGAAACATACACCATTATTAACATTAATCCACCTACCACTAGATCAATTTATATCACTAAAATTCATGCATCGTGTCTATTGTAACAACATCATAAGACTATAGTAGGATTGAAACATCATAAGACTATAGTAGGATTGATTTAATAATTTTGATATGCTAATCACCCAACAACCTAACATAACAAAATGTTAAACCTATATAATAATGCTATTGACCATGTAACAAATTGTATAATACGCTCTAAGAGTTCAATTAATGATGGAAACTTTAAATACATGAGCTCTTCCTCTTTAATAATCTAAACTCTTAAATGATTGTTCACCTAGTGGATGTAGTTTATGGACATTACTTTCTACAAATAAACACATATTTTATACACATAGTTGTTTTACAGCGATAGTGAGTCGCATATATTATATGAAGTAAGGTTTATTGGCCATGGATGGATTTAGTATTCTCTAACATTTGGATGGATATTAGGATAGGTCATTTCCAACTATAAATTATTAGTTCCTTTACATTTTACACTACTTTTATTTTTGTATCTTTATTTTCTTGTTGAGAGTTTCTAGTTATACCAATATGCATAATAGCAAGTTTAACATAAGCTTTCAACAAGAAGATGGATTCTCATAATTAAGATTTGAGGATGGGAATGGGATTGGATGGAAAGAATTTAATCTTCATACTTCTTCTATACAATTCAAAATTGAAGAATTTGATCTTTCAACTAAGAGAGTAGTTTTTTTCTAACCATTTGATCAATATTTATGAGCAGAACGAAATGAATAACAGATTGAATATAATAACACAAAGATGCAGAGAACAACAACAAATATCCAATGAACAATAACTTCTATTGAAGAAATAAAATAGGTTGAAACTGTAAAGCTACAAAACTGAAAATAACTTGTTCAAATGGTGGTAGTTATCTCTGAGAAGAGATGTGGTTTCTATGTGCATCCGTCTGAGTAGAATTATTACAATGAGTCTCCAGAGGCCTTTTTAACATTACTCATGAACTCCAAAACCCTAGACATACAAAAACCTAACCCTAGGAAATGAAACGCCAAAAGTTATGTGGGCCTCGATGGGTAAGTTGGTACCTCAACTTCCTGAGGTCGTAACTTTTGCATACAACCTTAGGCACACGATAAACCATTGGAAATGCCTTTTTGAGAACTACACATTATGTCGTCAAACTTTGTCTCAATCTACAATTTTATTATGGAAAGCCAAAAAAACATTGTTTAGGGCCCCAAAACAGCCCTAGAAGTACATAAAGATGTACTAACATGAAAAATTCCAAAATAATCCAATTGGATTAGGTGGGAGGTCACCAATATCCACCTAGAAGCTATGTAGGGATTCATACAGCCCCGAAAGTGTAGAACCCACAATTACAAAGAATTACAAAAGAACGTGTTGAACTATAAATTGTCAAGAGGAGAGAGTTGGAATAGGTGGGTGGCCACCATATCCACCTGGATCATTTGTCCCCCCTTAGGAAGAAATGGTCTCCATTGCATTGATTGCCCCCATCAAGTGAGGAAATTTATGTTGAATTTGGCTCTAGGTGAGCCACTTGCCTTGGTGTACGAGTTTCCCTACCTTGACAACCTGATAAAGTTGGATCCTCTATTGGCGAGTTCCCTTGACCTATGTGTCCACTATCTGATCAGTGGATGCATGTTCCATGCAATCAAGTTTGAGCTAAGTTAGTGTCAACTGTTCTACGATCTCCGAGGTGTCCAATAATGGTGGAAAATATGGCCAGAGGAGGTCCACATTGAACACTGGGTGCGAGCCAAGGAATGGGGGAGTGTTGAGTTCAAAAGAATTATCACCCACAAACTTGGTGATAGTGTAAGGCCCATAGAGAAGTGGGCGGAGCTTTCGATGCGGCCATGTAAGGATTTATTTCTGCAAATGTAACCAGACCTTGTCTCCCACCTGAAACTTGTGTGGTACCCGGTGTTGATCATGACGGTTCTTTTACTTAGCATTAGATTTCTGCAAAATTTCATGGACCTATTGGCGGATGTGTTGAATCCACTCAATGAATCCGGTGGCTTTGTCGGCCTCAAAATGAACATGAGAAGAATATGTTTGTGTTGTTGTGAGAGGTATTGCAACATCAATGGGACCCAAGGGTTAGAATCTCAACCCCACCTGAAAGAGGATATGGCTAGTGGAGCTATGGAGAGCCCTATTGTAGATGTGTTGAAAATAGGGAAGACTCTCATCCCATGTACACAAATTCTTATATTTATACATTCATTAGATTTTCACAATCATATGATTGATGACCTTTGTTTGGCCATCGGTTTGAGGGTGGAAGGCAGTGGATTTAGTGCGCTTGGTGTCCAACAGTGACCAGAGACTCGACCAAAATGTGTTGAGGAACCTGATGTCCCAATTGGGGATGGTGGTCTATGGTATCCCAAAATGGACCCACACTCATTCGAAGAAGAGCGACAGTATCTGTTGTTGTGGTGCTCTTCTTGGAAGCTCTAAGAATGGCCATCTTCAAAAACCGATCAACCACCAAAAATACACAATCATTGTCTTTCTTGGTGGACAGAAGGTCGGACATGTAATTCATCGAGATGGATTCCCAAGGCCTCTTGGGAGTAGGAAGATGGGTGTATAAGCCTTTCTTCTTGATGGTTGGTTTGGAAATGGAATAGACAGTGAAAGATATGATATACTTGTTGACGTCATGTCGAAGTTTTGGTCTATAAAAATATTTCTGTAGAATGGCCACAATTTTCTTCACACCAAAATGTCCTGCCATCTGAATCTAGTGAGCCTCCCAAATCATCTTTGCATGCTCACTTGCAGGAACATAGAGATGGCCTAGATGGCATAATAGTCCATCCTGAATGTGAAAATCAGTAACATTTGTGCCTATACCTAAGAGTTGATAGGTGGTGGTGAAGTTAGGATCTTGTTGATAAAGTTGGGGCCACTCAAATGTGTCATGCCCACAGGAATGGAGCACAGTGGTGAGTGCAGCCACGGGAGGTCAACTAAGGTAGTCAGTGACATGATTTGTGCTTCATGTCTTATGCTTGATGTTGAGATGGAACTGTTGTAGGTAGGTGGACCAATTTTTATGGCGGTCGTTCTACAACTTCCCTTGTGTTTTATGAACTGCAGAGGCTTGTGATCAGTGTGGATGATTGTCTCCTTTCCTAGAATGTAATGTTTCCATTAATGGCAAGATTGCACAATGGAATACATTTCCTTTTCATAGGTGGGGTATTTTTGGACGGTATTTGAGAGTGTCTCACTATGGTATGCTACCAGATGAACATGTTGAGTGAGAATTGTGCCTACGGCATAGTCGGATGCATCAATCTCAATCTCAAATGGTTGTTGCAGATCGGGTAAGGAGAGTAATGGTGTTGAGTACAAGCGATGCTTTAGATCATCAAATTCTCGTTGTTGTGCCTTCCCCCTGCGAACTTTTCCCTGCCACCACCCTTGGTCACTTGGTTGAGGGCCCATGCAATATGGGAGAATCCCAACACGAACCGTTGGTAGAAGTTGGCAAGTCCCAAGAAGATCCAAATCTCGATTAGTGTGGTTGGGGCTGGCCAGTCACAGATGACTTGGATCTTAGCTAGATCCACATGTACCCCATTCTCATCAATAATGTAGCCCAAGTATTGGACCCTGTTCATGCCAAAGGAGCATTTCTCCAAGTTGCCATATAGCTTGTGTTGTCGTAGAGTGATCAAAACCTGTTGAATATGTTGCATGTTCTCCTCCCAAGTTTTTTTGAATATGAGGATGTCATCCAAATACACCAACACAAAAGATTTGGTGAAGGGTCTCAATACATTATCCATCAACCTCATGAAAGTGGTTGGTGCATTTGTTAAGCCAAAGGGCATGACCGGCCATTTGAAGAGACCTTATTTAGATTTGAAAGTTGTCTTCCATACATCAGTTGGTTCAATGGGAATATGTGGTAGCTATACTTTAGGTCAATCTTGTTGAATAAATTTTCCCCCTTGAGTTTGTCAAGAAGGTCACCAATTTGGGGAATTGGGTACCAATTCCTGACTATGATTTTGTTTAATTCTCTGTAATCAATGCAAATCCGCCAAGTCCCATCTTTCTTTTGCACCAGTACAATCAGGCTTCCGCAAGAGGAGGAGTTGGGTTTGATGTGCTCCTTTTGAAGCAGCTCTTGGATATGATGCTTGATTTTGTAATTTTCCATCAGCCAGTGATGACAGACTGGTCCATTAGGAAGAGGTGCATCGGGGGTTAGATCAATTGGATGCTTGACTTGGCAGTGCATCGATACCCTGGTGGGTGAGGATAATATGTCTCTATACTCTTCCACGATATCGTCCACTTGCTTTTATTGAAAAGAGAGCCTCTGTGTAGAGGCCACAAATGTGGCAGCGACCTTCTTCTTACTTTTAGCATGGATGACAAAGAATATGAACTTCACGGTCTGTGAAATGACCTTACCACATTTCTTAGCAGAGATTAAAGAAATAGCGGTAGGTGGCGCTACCTTTGGTATCTTGTACAATTGTCTACCCAAAGTAATAATAACACTGCGGGGTCTAGACTCATACACAACATGTCGCTTCCACAAATATGGTTTTCCTAAAATAACATCACAAACTTCAAGGGGAGAAATATTACACAATGCATCATCTTTGAAGGGCTTGATGTCGTAGGGCAGACGACATTGTTGGCTGACGCAAAGATCTCTTCCTCGGTGAAGCCAACCGATGGTGTAGGATTGCGAGAGCGGTTTCATTGACAGGTCCAGTTGCTTGATTACCTATGTTGAGATCAGGTTCTTATAACTCTCTCTATCGACAATGAAATGAAGTGGATCCCCCTTTACCCACATCTGTGAGTGAAAGAGGCATTTCCCTTCCTCTGGTTCTTATGGTTTGCTTGACTGGACTTTGGTGGTAGCGAAAATGCCACTGGGTTCAACATCGATAATTTTCTTCCCTCCTTCTATATTTGATTTGGAGTCAGAATCTGCCTCTGACTCGAAATATTTCAACTCAGCCATGAATGACTGCTTGGAGCAAAATTCTTCGGTGTTTGCAAGGGATTTTATGGTATTCACACCATTTTCCCATGTCCTTATTCGACTTCTCATTACCATTCTTATGTTACATCTTGGACTTGTTGTCCTAAGAGTGTCCATCTTTGTTCTGTCCCTTGTTTTGTGGGTTGAGGTTGCCTTTTCCCTGCTTCGGGTGTGAGTAGTTTGCAGATCCAAACTCTCGCCTCTTCTGCTTAAATTTCTACTCGATATTGACAGCATATCTATAATCCCCACCTAATGATGTGATGTCCAAAAACTCCATTTCTATTTCAATGTATCTATGCAGACAGTCGCAGTATTTGAGCACCATATGTCATTCAGAGTCTTTGATACCTAATTTGGTGTGCAAGGTATGGAAAATATTGGTGAAATCTGGTACTGTCTAGTCCCTTTCCTGACGCAACGTGGTCCATCTTGTGTACTAGTCCTCGTAGCTTCCAACATTGTAGTATTGTTCTTTAATGGCATCCCCGAAGGAATACCATGTGGGGGCGATCGAAAATATTGCATATTCCTCTATGGCCCTTTTCTCAGTGTAAGTATCCTACCAGTCATTAACATGGGGGATGACCTTGAGGAGTGCAAAAGTAATATTTTCCCTGTCAAAAAAATTGTGGACCAAAAAATACCCTTCGAGCAGATTCAACCATCTATCTACAACATCCGCATTTATCAAACCTTCAAATAATGGAATATCAAAATTTACTTGTACCTTGAAGGGGTTTGCATGGCCGCTTGATGAAGATGCATCTCTTGTGGGCAGTCATCGAAAGATATGTGCAAAGTTGTCCATCATTTCATTCCTTTGTCACATAAGGGATTCCTCGAGCAACATTTTAAAAGGATCTCCTACTCCGTCATATTTATTTTTGTCCCCCATGGGTTGTTGCCAGGCTCGAAACGACCGATATTGCAAAGGCTCGACTGGTTCAAGTCCCAACTTCTTGTACCCAGATCTTGTCAGGGGCATGCACGAAGAAAAATAAATTAAGAGTAGACCTCTCTGATACCGCTGATCCAGATTTATGAGAAAAACGAAATGGATAACAGACTAAATACAATAACACAAAGATACGAAGAACAACAACAAATATCCAACGAACAATAACTTCTATTGAATAAATAAAATAGGTTGAAATTGTAAAACTACATAATTGAAAATAACTTGCTCGAATGATGGTAGTTATCTATGAGATCAAATGTGGCTTCTACGTGCATCCATCTAAGAAGAATGATTATAATGAGGATCCAGAGACCTTTTTAATATTACTCATGAATACCAAAACCATAGACATCCAAAAACCTAACCCTAGGAGATGAAACGCCAAAAGTTATGTGGGCCTCGATGGGTAAGTTGGTACTTCAACTTCTCGGGGTCATAACTTTTGCATACAACCTTTGTTTTAGGCGTGTGATAGCCCGTTGGAAAGGAATTTTCGAGAAATACACATTATGTCATCAAACTCTAAATTTTTATATAGTTTGACTATGGCAATCCAAAAAAACATTGTTTAGGTCCCCAAAACGGCCCTGGAAGTACAGAAAGATGTATTGACATGAAAACTTCCAAAATAAGCTAGTTGGATTAGGTGGGCGGACACCAATATCCACCTAGAATTTAGGTGGGAGACCACCAATATCCACCTGGAAGTTGTGTAGGGCTTCAGACAACCCCAGAAGTGTATAACCCACAATTACAAAGAATTACAAAAGAACATGTTGAACTAAAAATTGTCAAGAGGAGCCAGTTGGAATAGGTGGGTGACCACTAATATCCACCTAAATCACCATTAGACTCATCTAGTGGTTTCTTATTTATAATTTGTTTATTCTTCACCAATGGTTATTTTTCCTAAAGGATGACTTGACATAGGTGATAGTAAGGGATTTTTGCGTGTGATTTGTCATGATAGGATTTGAGTTGGGTTTCCAACAAAGTAATTTCCGTGTAAGCATCTATATCATCCTTAATGCATCATACAATGGTTTTATCTTCAACTTATATGCCCATTATGTAGACATGGGTTTTAGTATCTCTGCTTAAGCTATAGATCCTCATGTAAACCTTTCTCAACTCTTTATCTCTTATTTTATCTATTGGAGGCACCATATTCTTATAACAAAATATAAGAACATAAAAATTGATATTGCTTATTGGTATGGTGTTTGTGCATTGTGTAGGCTAGTTAATTTTGTTAAGGTGTTTGTGCATTGTGTAGGCTAGTTAATTTTGTTAAGGTGTTTGTGCATTGTGTAGGCTAGTTACGGTGTTTGTGTGTTGTTTAGGCTAGTTAAGGTGTTTATGCTCTCAATTTTAAAATTGTTGAACTTAGAGGCACTTTCTATAGCCTAATATGATGGATATGTGTAATTCCTTCTCTTCTCAACAAGGAGTTGACATGCCACATATAAAAAAAATATTGATAATAACTAAAAAAAACTCAATGTCATCCATAAATAAAATATTTCAATGTCAATTTTAGCAAAAATGTTTCCATATCAACTTGCCAATTCGAACAACTATTTGATATCACATGAGAGAACAACTTTCTAAATGATAAATTTTTGGATTAGGAACTTCCATAATACCGTCATAGGATTGTTTTCTTTTCACATAGTGACTAAAATTGAAACAAAAATTATAGTAATTGAGCATCCTATGCAAAGACTAAACTAAAAAAAAAAATCCAATGGGTAGAAAGAAAAATAAAGAATGTCACGTAGCATATTTGTTTCAAAGAAATGAGTAATATTTTAACAAAACTTTTAGTAGAGGTGAGAGGAATACTTTTAATATTGCAAGAGAAAACTAAGTGATAGACCATGTAATGGTTGGTATGATGAAGAATGAAAATCAATGTGAAAAATATATGATGTGTTAGTGTAGATGAGGAGATACTTTAGATGAATGAATACAAAAAAAAAATGGGCACGGAAATATAAGATTTTCCTAAAAAAACAAGAACATCCAATTGAAACCTTCACATGTCACACAGAAAAATTCTAGCATGGATTTCTTGAGAAAAGAAACAAAGGTTATTTCAAAACATATAGAAACACGAATTAAGTATTTTTCTAATGGAAATGTACATGGTATTCATGATTTAACCACTAAAATAGTCAAATGGGGAGGTCAACCTTTTCATGCACTTCTCAAGGACATATTCAATCAAGCCATATGACATTGGTTTCCTTCATAGTCATAGGGTAGCAAAGTGATACATATTCACAAAGGTAACAAAATAAATAATGCGAGGAATTACAAAACCATCATGGTTAGTTGATATGGGTAAGATGGTACAACAATGGAAAAACTAAAAAGTGTATTGTAGAGAGGCGAAAAAAGTAGTCATACAATTGCAAAAGAAATGTCTAATTCGGGAAAATTTTAGGGGTTAAATTTTGTCCATGGGATAATTATCCATGTTTTTTTCGAAAAGAGATTCACCAATTTAAATTCTTTTCTAAATGATTCACTAAAATTCTATAGGATAAAAGTATTTTACTCTAAAAAATCACCAAAATCTTCTAGAAAGTGTATAAAATCCCTAGAAATTTAAATGATTTTACAAAAATATCGTCAAACATTTTATGGTTAGAATTTTAAGAACTAGTAAGATTCACCAAAATTTCTACACTTAAAATAATAAACTATACACTTACATTTTATTATGATTTATATGTGTACACAAGTACAAGAGAGATAATACTGAAATCAAATCATTTCTTTGTAAACAAATAAAGAAATCATATTTACCACCATGTGATGGGCACTCATTGAAATTTATAATACAAAGATGATTGATATTAATTGGAAATACTGATAACCTTGGACTACGTGCTGCTATCTTTTGGGTTGTTGGTATATGTCCTCCAAGGTTGAGAACTATTATCAAGGGATACGCCTTCCATGGTGATATCATTCCTCTCGTTTTGAATTGAAAAGTGTCCCATTGTCCTCCCATTTTTTAATTGGATAGCGTCCCAATTGTGCTCTCGGTTTAAGTTGGATTCCTTCATCTTGACCTTGTGCATGCGAGTAAGGCCATACAACCAAGGCGGAATGATAAATGTGGAATATTGAAAAACTATGTGGTTGTTTGGATTTTGTGTCAAAATATAATTGTACGGTGTTATATAACATTGTTGTTGCTACCACAAATACAATGTTCCAACCTAGGAAATCATTCAAACTATTGCATAGGTTGGAAATTGAGATAGATAACTATGATGTGATTCTCCAATCAAGAGAAACACCGGAACAAATCATAAATGTGTTGAAATAATCATAGTCCATGGAAAGAGTTCTCATTATAGAGGTGTAGGTGAAAAAGTTTTATGTGGACGAGAAGGGATAAGTAAAGAGATCTTATTCTTGCACACTTTTTCATAAGTCGATATGTCCTATTAATATTTGCATAGCTAGAGAAAATCATGTGCATAGGTAGAGAAAATCATGTGCAGTAGAATCCAAAATCAATTCATATGGAGATAATTCTTATGGAAAAATCTATGTAGGCATAGATGTTATGGTTATTGGAAATAGAAGAGTATGCAATCCTAGGATGAATAACCATACTAGTAAAATGAAATGACTAGTGATATGAAGTTTTAGTTTTTATTAATATATTCTAAACAATGGAAGATGTGTTTGTTCAATATAGTAATGGACTTGTGGGATGATGTAAGTTAATGATTTTCTCTCATGATGCATTAGTTGTAATGGAAATCTAGAAAAACAACAATTTATTTACGAGGAGGAATTATTTGAGGTACATGTACAACTTATTAGAATGGTTTAAAAATATGAAAAGTAGGAAATCAAATTATTTTCTAGAATATATAACTTTTATTTATGGAAAATTTATACAACTTCAAAAAATCATCTTTTTTCTAATAGTGGTATGTTGATTTCCTTCTAAAATATAATGCATAAATTCATGTTATGTCAATTTCATACTTTTTTAATTCTTTTTTTGCGAGTGTATATGTTACCTGCAGGACTATCTTGTGGTCTAAGAAACCACAACTCAAGGGTATTTAAGCTGTCAAAATCACCTAGGGATCACACCCATCCTTGGCCACACCAACCCTTAACACATATGGACTTTTTTGGGTGTCTCCTCCCAGCTATTGCAAGTTTCAAACCTTGGCCTCCTTACGGAACGAAACCCTCGAAATCCAATCGCGCTAACAATATTTGACAGTACTTTGATTTGAATTCACAATAACATGCATGTGCTATTTTTACATAAAATAGTAACCATGTAAATATCTCTCATTGTAACATCTTTCAAAAGAAAATATTTAGCAATAAAACCTTCTTTTAAGGGAACATGACATATTTTCCCATCCCTGCCATAGTTGAGGATAATAGACCCATCCCCTTTGCACAAAATCACCTAATGGTGCCTAGAATACCACTTGGAGGTGAAAGACCACACATAGAGAGCATGTTTCATGTTTGGAGACCTTTTTTTTACAACACTTTTGGTTCAGAAGAATTTTTTTCCTATGGAAAGCTCTTGTTTTATTTTTTTAAGAATGATTTATGTCTCTATACCCATTATTTCTACCAAAAACCAATTAATAGTATCCATATCCCACTCAAAGGCAAAAGGTCCTATGGAAAGGTCATATGTGGTGTTTTGTTGCATGTTTTAGGATTATAAATCCCAAGAAGATTTAATAAATTCTTGAGGATATTGATATCATTCCCTAACCAATGTTAATACCTAAAGAGCCATTAATATTACTAAATCCATCATAATGTCCCTTAGTAAACCATTAATAGTCAAAATATCCCTAAGAGAGGGAATGATTTGTCATTTGTAGGTGTTTTATGGAACTTGAGCTCGAGAAGCTTCATTTAGGGCACAAGGCCATTTTTCCTCCCTTGACCTCAATTGGAAGTCATGACCCATTCTTGGTTCACAACTAACCTAGTCATGACACCCATATCCCACTTGGAGGTGAATGATAACCTATAGAGATTTACATTGTCATTCTTTATTAAAACACACTTGTAAAAAAATTGTTTCACCTCCAAAACACATAGTTTTAATTTAGGAACATATTTGTTTAAAGTTTTTTATTTTACAAAGAAATGGTTTTTTGACCTCCTTCTTTACCATTATAACAAATCCCCAAGTATTAACAACTACAACCACTAAACCATATAATCATTAACCCCTATCACAATTAATCCCTAACCGATATTTCCCCTAACCTATAACCCTTGTAAACCTTAACCCACATTAACCCCAGTTAATATAAACCTAAAACCATACAACCCATAAATTCTTCCCCCTAAAAATTATAAACACTAACCACTATAGCTTAACCCTTATAATAATGAAAACTAATAACCAATACATCCCCTAACAGTGTATAAATCCATAACCTATATCACCCTTAACTTCTTATCCCACACTCCTAAAACATAACCCTTGAACCCTAACTCTTAACCATTTAAAAATTAATAATATTTAACCTTTATTGTTGTATGAACCCTACCTTAAACACTTATAACCATTAACCTTTATATCTTGTAATTCCTATAAACACATATCATTCCTAACTCCCATTACCCTTAAACACTACCCACCAAGACCCAACCATGAAACATAACAATTTTTTTTCCATATGATCCATATCTCTTTACCCCTATCACACATAACCTATCATTTATAAACCATAACTATTATAAACCCTAGTCACTATAATCGCTAACCATTATAACCCTTAGCTAGTAACACATATAATGCATAATCCTTTAACCTCTAATACACCTTACCAATATCCCCATGAAACCCCAACTTCTATCCCCTAACCACAAACCTATATAATGCCTAACATATGTACAAACCTTATAACTTATATCCCCTATTATAGATTAACCACAAATCACTATAATTCTCGACCCATAGAACCCTAACTACCATAACTTGTATTACATATACATTTATACCCTTAACCATTGTTACACCTAACCATTTCCACCCTTAACCCATAGACCCTCGTACACATAAGTCATTGAAGTTGTTATCCTAGTTATGAGAAAACCTAATAGAAACAAAGAGGTGGGATCCCAAGTCACCATCATCATTCTCTTTGTTATGATAAAAAATTATAGAAATTGATGGAGAGGATCTAAAGGCATTTCCATCATTCTCTTGGTTATGAAGAATCCTCACAGACACCGATAGGGAAAATAATTTCAAGTTATTAATGTTATTATCTCACTTATGAGTCAACCTCATTGAAACTAATGTTCAAATACTCATAACAACTATAAACCCTAACAAATAACCCTTATAACCCATAACCCTTTTAAACTTTAACATCTATGACCCCTAAGATGTAAACCATAAACCATAACATTTATGAAACCTAACCTCCATAACTCCTAATCCTAAATATCAAATACCTCCAACACTATAACTCATATCTACAACTATCACCCAAAACGCATCACTTCATAACCCCTAAAAATTGTCCCCTGTTACATGTAACTCCTAATCCCCAAACCCTAAAAAATATGTATTCCTCACCCTTGACCTTGATTCCCCCAACTCACCTTAATGTTTATTCCCTAACACCCCTAATTATGTTAACCTTTAACACCCACCGACCTTAGCATAGAAACATTATTTAATGATTATAACTACGATCTCTTTGCAATGTAAACACTCACCCATATAATCCCATTTTATTATTTTATTTAACTCTTTTTCAATATTCTTGTTGTATTTGTAAATAATTGTGAGTTTATTGAGTTCTTGTTCTTCATCTAATTTAGAGTCTAGCTTCGAAAGTTGATCTAGTCTTACCACCCCTATTACCCATAATCTATCATGTATAACCCATAACCATTATAACCACTAGTCCATATAACCCCTAATCATGTAACCCTAGCTAGTAACACCTATAATGCATAATCCTTTAACCTCTAATACAACTTACAATATCCCCATGAAAACCCAACTTCTATCCCCTAACCATAAACCTATATAATACCCGACGTATGTATACACCTTACAATATATATCCCCTATTATAGATTAACCCCAAAGCACTATAATCCCTAACCCATAGAACCCTAACTACCATGAGGTGTATTACATATACATTTTGACCCATAACCACTGTAACACCTAACCATTTCCACCCTTAACCCCTACAACTATATAACCCCTACACCCTTGTACACATAAGTCATTGAAGTCATTATCCTCGTTATGAGAAAGACTAATAGAAACCGATAGGAGGGATCCCAAGTCATCGTCATCATTATCCTAATTATGAGAAAGCCTCATAGAAATTGATGGGGAGGATATCAAGTCATTTCCATCATTCTCTTGGTTATAAGAAAGCCTCATAGACATTGATAGGGCCAAGAATCTCAAGTTATTAATGTTATTATCTCACTTATGAGTCAACCTCACTTAAACACATGTCACATACTCATAACAACAATAAATCCTAACCAATAACCCTTATAACGCATACCCCTTTTAAACCTCTAAATGTATGATCCCTAAGACGTAAACTATAAAATCTAGAATTTTGAAACCTAACCTCCATAACTCCTAATCCTAAATCTTGAATCCCCACAACACTATAACTCATAGCTACAAATATCACCAAAACTCATAACTTTATAACCCCTAAAAACTATCCCCTATTACATGTAACTCCTAATCCCCAAACCCTAACCATATATTCCTCACCCTTAACCTTGATTCCCCCTGCTCATAAGCCTTAATGTCTAGTCCCTAACACCCCTAATTACTTTAACCTTTAACACGTAAAATCCCTAACATAAAAAAAATTGTTAATGCTTATAAACATAATCTCTTGGCATTGTAAATGCTCACCCATATAAACCTATTTTATTATTGTATCTAACTAGCTTTCAGTATTCTTGCTAGATTTATAAATAATTATGGGTTCATTGATTTCTTGTTTTTCATATGATTTAGAGTCTAGCTTTGAAAGTTGATCTAGAAATATTCTAAATTTCATAAATGTCTAATTGTGAAAAAATCGCATTTATTTATTATAAAAGTTTTGATGTCCACTCATAAGTATTTCCTTTGTATTGTTTCTTGTGCAAAGTTCTAGTTCAACATCAAGGAATTCATCCTCCTATAGTATGAGCTTGAAAGGGTGTATTATTTCAGCCTCTACACAATATGTAAGATCATAATCGTACTAATTATATTTATAATATTTGGTTAAATATGACATGCATATTTAAATTTTCATTCTTATTATGCTTATCATCTACATATTCGAAACCCAACTCCAACCATCTCTTCTGCTAGTACTTCAACATCCTAAGCCAAATGGATCCTTGGCACATAGGTTGTTCAGGAAAAAGGCTCACATTGAGCAATACTTTTGTGCCATCTACCATTACCATCAAGTGCAAAGATGAGGGGTCATCATCACTTTAGCAACAAGTGCCCTTAGGATTTATGATGATGAACATTTAGAAGAGGAGAAACTCGATCTTCTCAAGGTTTTCAAGAATAATGGATAAAAAGAGCATCAAGATATGAAAGAATTTCAAAATATGAATAAAGAACATTGCAATAAAGAATAAAATGAATACACCTCCAAGTTAAACTTCTAAACCTACATCTAGGGACCACTAATAGGATCGCTAAAGTTCTTTAGAAGAAGAATGTTAGGAAAACCTTTAAACCCCTAACTATGACAAGGAAGGAATTCCTTGAGGTTTATGAAGTATTCCATCAAATATATAACATAACAAAAAGGTGTCTACATGGTTTCTTGTTAATGTGAAAAGCCTTGTATTGATGAAAATTAGAGTGAAAGAACATG
>JZKD02S1777097.1:299573-333650 GCA_000966675.3 Picea glauca
TTATTTACTATGTTTACTTCTAAAATTATAGATAATTATTTTAATTAATTTAAATAATTATTTTAATTAATTTCATATTAATAAAAACATGTAATAAATTCTCTCTTCACAATTCAATTCCTTCATAATGATGAATGAATTAATTTCATATTAATAAAAGCATGTAATCAAATTGTCTTTTCACAAATCAATTCCTTCATATTGATGAACCAAATTGGTTTGGTATGAAATGTCAAAAGTAAAAAAGATGTCTATATCTGGAAAATTCCCTAAACATTAACACTAGCACTAGAAGTCTTAAATACAAAAATAATAAAATTATAAAGAATGTAGTTTAGGAATTTATGATACATATTTTCATGACCAATAATGTTAGCACTCTTTCTATGTGTGATATTTGCAAGAAACCGGTGAAAGTTCCCTAGCTATTCATCTTGATATAGTTCATCCTCATAATATTATAACCTATGTGTGATATTTGCAAGAAACAATGAAAGTTCCCTAGCTATTCATCTTGATATAGTTCATCCTCATAATATTAAAACCAAACATTAAAGGACATTAATTGAAAGATGTATTCACAACAAACTTCAATATTTAAGTGGTAACATCAAAATTTATAGAAAATTATGATATATGTCTAGTAGAGTAACAAATTCAAAAATAAATGTAAATGATTTTCTATGGATTTATTATAAATAATTAGTGGTGTACTTGTAGATGATATTCTATGAATTTACTAAAAATAATGGTGTATTTATAGATAATCTTATATGAATTTACTATAAATAATAATGAAACATTAACTATGGATTTACTATAAATAATAATGGAACATTCACAACATGATGTACACCCTATTAGGGTTGAAATTTTTCTTCATACCATTTTTAAAAACCCTATAGGTCTTATAGAGCACACATAGATTCATCCCTTCCTCAAAGTCTCATCCATACAAGTAGCTAAGTTTTATTGGAGATAAGTGGAATAAAGTTTTATAGGCTTATACATGTTTAATAAAAAAGACAAGTAGCTAGTCTTCCCTTAAAGGTTTTAATGAGAAAGAAAAAAAAAAAGAAGGAAACAAAATGATATTGTATAATTTTTCAACTTTAAGAATTTGTATTGAAAATTTGTATTAATGAAATATTGAAATGTTTAGAGAGGTCTTTTAAAAAATTTATTTGTTAAATTTTTTTATGTAATTGTTCAAATTAATTATTATATTGAATTTATTTTTATTTATTGTATTAAGTTCATATGGTATCCATTTTTACAATGTTGATGATAGAAGTGATAATGATATTATAAACATTATATATTTTTAGCATGATATAGAGAATTGTGAACATGTTAATACTAAAGAGTATTTTGTTTCATCACATTATTTCGTTTGGGAGGGATAAATAGGCATATAAGAAAAAAAATTCATAGGAAGAGTATAATGAGTGCTTGAATGTATTTTTTTTATCTTTTGAGGCAATGAATCACATTGAAAACATGCCTTGAAAAATTTATACATGAGTGGTGAAGTATAATATTTGTTTTAGCAATGGACAAAGTGGGTTTGTTATCTTTCTAGTCTACAAACTATACAATTTGGCTCATTCTTTTAATAAATTGTAGCATCCCTCCTTGGATGGTTGTATAGAAAGAAAATTTGATATTTCCTCTTATTGTGCCTAGAAAACATCATTCTAGAGATATGGATGTTTGTTTGAAATTATTTGTAGAGGAGATATTCTTGTTATGGAATTATATGATGTATGATATTTCATGACATATACATGAAAGATCATTTATGACTTATGTTGTGATTTTTTTTTTAAATCCACGACTTTTTAAGGTTGGGAGTATGTTTAGTGATAATCTTTATTGTAGAAATGTAACACCTACCCATGATGTTAACCTAATACAAAGCACATAGCTTTTATATATATATAATCTCTCTTAATAGGGAACTAACAATCCCATAATCAAGGTAACAATACCCTTTTCAATATAGCAAAATTTCCTCAAATTATAAACATTATAACAGCTGAAAAAACTCTCTTTCATCTCACCATGACGCTATCTACCATATTGGTCATTCAACTTGAAATAATAAATAACAAAAGTTACACAACATACTTAATAATAATCAACCAATAACACACTTTAGTCAATGCTTTTGATGCACACACAAGCCTCTTACAATGATAGTTCTCTATGCATGCAACCATAAAAATTCTTATTTTCTTTTCTCCAATTGGAGGATTACAATTAATTCAATGTTCAAATTATATGTACTATTGTTTATAAAACTCAAGTTTCAACAATGCAAAGTAACCAACCTACTAGCTAGGAATCAACATGAATTCTCCAAAATTAAAATAGATACATTCAAATTAGAAAAAATATCTCTTAAACATAGTTTATATAAAGTTATTATCACTACAAATCATGTCCAATTATTCCCTCCTGAGGAAAAAGAAAACAACCAAAAACATCCAAGACATTTTCCTTGAAAAACTCAAATCCGTACCTACAAGACTTAGCCATGGGTTTCCTAAAGGAAAATGGAAACCAAAAGGTCGTGGCCACAAGTTTTATAAGAGAAAATAGTGGCCAGCCATGATTGTGGCTTCTATAGGGCATTACCACCTCTATTATGTACAAAAAATAATTACAAATTTGCTTTTCAATTTTCCCTTGGGTGATCAATAGAATTGAGGTTTCATACAAATATTATATTGACCCTAAAGCATATGCTGATGGTTTTAAATAGTGTATTAATTTATTTTAAAAAATATAATTATATTAGCAATTTTTCATAGATTCAAACCATAAATACCAATTCCAAATTATCCAAATAAATGGAAATATCTCTACAAATTTCAGACTAATATAGTTATTTATAGAAGACTACATAATATCATCCCTTGATGATTCTTCAGTTCCAATATTTCTCTAAGTATTATCTCCAATTATCCTTTGTAAAATATATAATTTTCTTATTGGTTGACCACCCTACCAACTCTCGAATGGGTGTTTTTATTCTCCAAGGTGTTCAACAAAACATGGTATTCCCACATAGGATGAACACCTAAAATAACCTCTCTAAGAACCAAATCAAAGATCATAACACCAATGTTTTTACATGGTTAAAACCCTTGAAGTGGGAAAAAATACGCAACCCCAACCAGCATGACCACTTGAGGCAATATATTAATGCAAAATAAAATATTTTACAAGAGATTGTCTTACAATCGATCATCAGAAAATAACCCTCCATGCTCTTTAAATAGAGATCATGGAACAATCGAGTGTTAAGCCATAGATCAATATAGGTGTTAAGATCGAGGAGAATATGAGTCATCGAATCACTCTATTTCTAGAACATATCATGTGACTTTCATATTACAAAAATATTGTAATACCCCTAGGCCAAACCCCAATTGTACATATAAATGTAAATAAACACATAGGTTGGTGAGCCATGACATTTTGAGGCTAGAGTTCCTGTGTGGTTATCAGGATGGAGAGATGGATGCTAAAATGGTCAGTAAGCCATCATTTTAATATGTAATCACATGAAAATATTAATGAAAACACATCACTGTTGTAGACCAACCATGTAAAAGAGTATGGGGGGATAAAATCCACTAGATATGGAAAGGGGGATAACAGTTTAGGGAAAGGGGGATAAGCTAGGGGGATTAAGCTCAAAGGAATATTATATTAATATTCCTTAAATTATAAAGTATGGATATTTATTTTATCCTAAGTTATATGGATGGGGACAAGTGGGGGTCAAGTGGGCCCAAGGTAGTTCCCAAAATGACAAGTGTCAAGTTGGGAACATGCATAAATATAGATTGGAATTAGTTCATTTTACTATCATTTTATCTTCATTCCTTCACTCACGGAGATACCATTTGTACCCTGTTAGTTACTGTACTTGTACCTATACATGTACCTGTACCTGTGCCTAGGAATATTTGGAGCAGAAGAGGTGGGTTTTCAAGCCCGTGGACTATTGAAGAAGCAGGTTGTCATGCCCATGAGCATTCTCTCTAGGTGAGAGAATTGTTGGGAATTAATTCCCAAGGTGCCAAGTTGTAGCTACAGGGCTTTAATACTTCCTGTCGAGCCTGTTGTTGAACTCCCATAAGGGAAGTGGGGAAATCAAGGTATTATTGAGCAAATAAGGGGCACACTTCCTAGGGTGGGATAGACATGTGGGGAACGAGAGACTATAGGTTTTTAGCTTGAGTTTGTACCTGAGTATGAGATTTATGCTATCTAGGATACCTTATCCTGGGTTAGGATTCTCTTTCCTAAGTGGATTTTAAGCCCCAACTCGGGGGTGACCCACTCCTAAGAGTTTTGAGTAGTGTGGTCTAAGGCTAGGAGGAACGTGGAAGGTCTGCATGCAGTTGGTGTTCTTTTTACCAAAGAGAAGTGTCAATTGTGTGTTAATTCATGTGTTGTGTTAATATTTATGCAATTATTTTCATGGGGTTTTCCTTTTTAAGTTGCATGTATATTTATGTTATTATTTTGTATGAATATGTGCATTTGTAGAGTATTTTTATGAATTAAATTAGTATCAGAGTTCGAAATTTTAAGTGGCATAGCCCATTTGATGGTTGGGGATGCTACAATGTGGTATCAAAGCCCAATTTTCAACAATGAGTCTAGATGGGCCAATTAACAGAGTGCATAAGTGAAATTTACATAGCATGCAGGCACATTGTTTGGTGGAATGCCGAAAAAGTATTTCTGGAACTTGTTTGTCAAAATTACGGCAGTGAAATTGGGAAATCTCACAAGAATTTGAGGGGATTTAGCCAGCGATTGGAAATACCCAAATTTTAATTGCATATTGAACATATTTGGGGCTGGAGATGGCCAAAATTTGAATTACAGTACCACAATGGCGGAAATTGTAAAAATTCCCCCAATTCGTGAATAAATTTGAATAAGATTCATACCTAGGAATGTCAACCAGTAGTGCACATAATAAATTTGTTTTTGTGGATGTTGAATTGGAATTTATTTGGATGAAATTGGTTGAAATTATAAATTTGCAAAGCTGCCATGGTGAAATTGGAAGAAATTGGGCAAAAGCCCCAATTTCCTGCAACCAAATAATGGTAAATTTGAAGTGAAAGAGTCAAATTTGAAAAGAAGCAAACAAATTTATATCTACATGGATTGAATGGGTTGTATTAATATTAATTATAGAGTTATAATGATGTTCAAAGAAGAATAATATGAAATTATGTATTTTGGGAGTTTTTGGAAATTTTGGAAAAATCATCAAAATTGGAAAATTGGGAATTTTTGTGTACCGTGACGTGAGCCTTACATGGAGGGCACGTGGAAAGTGTGGTAGAGGTGGAAGGTGTGGAAATGGTAAAATTTGGCATGTTAGCATAGATTTCATGTGATTTTTCACCATGGAGGTAGCACCTTCCTACTCAGTGGAACCTCGAAACTTGGACACGCGGCAAACCCACATTAATTGTGGGGGGGTCTGGGGTGGTTACATTAACCACAAGTCGGGGGCCCGCAATGTGATGTGGATCATTGATCATCATTGAAACCCTCTTCACGATGAATTTTGGATTAAAATAATGGGAAACTTCGTGCGTCAGAAAGTATGGGCACGGGATGAGGCCATCCCATCCCTGCAACCCAATGATATGGCACCATGTTGGCAACCAAGGACTTGTGGGGCCCAAAATATGTAGTGTATGTCATGAAGGTAAGTTTAAAAAGGGAAAGGCCATGGTGGTAGGAGTCTAACAAGGAACCACTCCAAATTTCCAAGTGGACTCAGGATTCCATGCCGCCATTTGAGTTAGTACAAGTCACCAAACTTTCGCAAAAATTATTAAAAATTACTGGAAATTTATAGTGTTTTTCCAGGTGTTGAATTTGTAGGGAATTTTTTAGGCCCTAAACAATGTTTTTTGCTACTCGAAAAAAATACACCTAGGGTGAATTTTTTGTATGTCAAATGAAAGAGCTCGGTAGTATATTTGCAATGGTGTATTCCATTCTTCAAGCAGAGTTAGGATGAGGGATTTACAACCCAAACAATGGAGAGTAAATTTTAAGCCCCAGTTAACGTCTGAGGTTCATAACTTTCTACTCCAGAATCGCATTGAGGCACAAGATAAGTTTATGGAAATATATTGAGCCATAGATAACAATAATGGAGTCAAATTAAAATTATGGGCACATTGAAAATTTTAAGAGGGCCTAGAAGGTAACTGTAGCATTCATGGTCAAAAATATTGATTGGCTTGAAACTTCGGTAGGATCTATATAGCAGCTTGGAGCTCAGATGGGGGTAAAAATTCACCAAAGTATCTAGAATATGTTTATGATGGAACCCAATTTTTATTCTTCCAAAACTACAAATGGGAATGTGCACGGATGTCTATGCACAGTTAAGAATTGCACTTGGATGAGGGGTGAGCAGAAGGAATTATTGGGTAATATTTAAATGACCATAAATTTATGCTCGAGACTCAGAATTGAGAAAGGAAGCAAGCATTGGAAAGGTCTTGGAAAGAAGAGTCTATATAGCCACCTAGAAAATTAATATGGATAGTTAATTTCAAAATGAATCAGAAGAAATAATTATGATGCATTATTGGAACATGATTATACATAATTTTCATCAATTTGTTAAATTATTTAGTCTAACAAATATTGTTTCCCGCACATTTTGCAGAGTAACAGAATTCATATCAAAACAAGATCAGTACAAATATCAACAATATGGAATATGAACAAAGGACTTACAGCCATGAAGAGAAAGTGAGGGGGTTATATGCCAGCATGGGTAATGAAAGAAAGGAATCCAATGGGCACAAAGAGGGAAGGAGGAGAGCATGAACTTGGTGGAGACCATCAAGATTCTATAGAAAGATGTTCAAAGTTATAAGGTTGATAATGATAATCTCAAGAAATCTAAGGAACAACAAGATGGATTCAACATCAAGTTGATGTAGAGCTTGGACATAATAGAGAAGAAAATGGACAAGGAGACAAAATCAAGAAAATCTAGGAGTCACCAAAGAATTTTTTTAGGAGAGTACACAGTAGTTCAAGTCCATCACTTGTCAGAAAGCATAAGAGGAGGTATGGGGTTTATGAGCTACAGGGATATATGAATAATATCAATACTCCTACATTTGATGGTGAACACAAGAAGGATGAGGATGGAGAGACCTGGTTTTTGGGCATGAGGAAGTACTTCCAGTTACATAACTACTCCTCACATGTAGAATGAAGAATTCCCATCTATCATCTCAAAGGAAAAGCATCAATGTGGTGGGACCAATTTCTTCAAGTACAACACATTGATGAGAAGAAGGCTACTTGGAGAGAATTTAAAAGGTGTTTTAAGAAAAAATACTTAACCAAATAATACTATGATAAGAAAATTAAGGAGTATTTTGAACTCGTGCTTGGGAGTATGACCATAGATGAGTATGAAAGGACGTTTTTAGAGTTGTTGAAATATGTTTATTTCATCAAGGATGAACAAGTTAAGATTCAGAGGTACATGAGTGGAATGTCATCATTTATCAATGATAAGATACACTGAGTATGATGATCCCAAGACACTAGAGGAAACCATAAGGAGGGATAAATGTATTTATGATCAGCATAGAGGAAGACCAAATTTCCAAAAGGTGTGGGAAGACAAAAAGAAAAGTAAGATGGACCAAAGGAAGAAGGGGACCAAACCACCATTCTTCAGAAATAATTCTCATGGACAACTAGCCTTTAAAAAACACAAAATGGCAGAGACAATGGGTAAAATACCAAGGCAACCACCCATTCAATGTTGGGGTTGTGGGGGAGACCACATGTACCGGGACTGTCCTCATAGAGATGAAAAAGTGAGGATTGTTCATAATATTCAGCATGTTGATACAGTGGAGGACATGGGCATAAATGTACTAAGGATCTATGCAACTTTGGATAACAAGCAAGCTGACTTCTAGTCTCAAATGATTGAAGTGGAAGGTAAGATCAACAAACAACCCATTTTTATTTTAATTGATTCAGGATCTATTCATAATTATTTGGATCCTAAGATGGTGGAAAGATTTCAATTACCAAGAAGAAAGCTTGGAAAACCTTGGTTAGTACAACTAGCTACAGAAGATAAAAGGAAAATTAATGAGATGGTTAAGGTGTGTCGAATGGACATGAATGGACTAGGCACAAGAGAATATTTGAATATCATACCTTTGGGCTCATATTATTGCCTCATTGGTATGGATTGGTTGGAAAAGCATCATGTTATACTAGACAGTTCAAGGAATTCCTAGGGAAGTAACCATCAGAGAAGTTTCATCCTTGCAACTGAAGAAAAGTTTCAGGAAAGGGTGTCAAATATTTGCAGCACATAGGGAACATGCACCTAAAGATAAGGTGCCAAGTATTGAAAATTATGCAATCTTAAAGACATTTGAAGATATATTTAAATAAATATTGGAATTTCCACCCAAGAGAGATATTGATTTCTCCATTAATATGGTGATTGGAGAAGCCCCATTATCGAAGACTCCTTACAGGATGAGAACACCAAAACTAAAGGAATTGCAAATTAAACTTGAATAGATTTTGAATAAAGGGTATATGCGCCCAAGTGTGTCACGTTGGGGTACCCCGGTATTATTTGTGAAGAAAAAGGGTGGAACATTGAAACTTTGCATTGACTTCAGAAAGTTGAACAAGATAACTGTGAAGAAAAAATATCTTTTTCCAAGGACAGATGACCTCTTTGATCAGTTGAAAGATGGTAAGATATTCTCTAAGATTGATCTTAGGTCAAGCTATCATCAGGTAATATATAAAGAAGAATACATCAGCAAGACTACCTTCATAACAAGGTATGGTCATTATGAGTTCACAGTGGTGCCATTTGGGTTATCAAATGCACCAATTGTCATCATGTGTTTAATGAATGATATTTTCAAGGATTACTTAGACAAGTGTGTCATTGTCTTCATGGATGTCATTCTTATATATTCTAATTATGAAGAAGAGCATGAGTGGGACTTGAGGATGGTATTACAGGTATTGAGGGAGCATCAGTTGTATGCCAAATTGAGAAAGTGATCACTCTATCAGAAGCAAATTCATTATTTGGGCCATATCATTTCAGAGGAAGGAAAAGAAGTGGACCAAGAAAAGATAAACGCCATTGAGAGGTGGACAACACCAAGGAATGTCTATGAGGTGAGATCATTCATGGGACTTGCAGTTTTCTATAGAAGATTCATTGAAGGATTCTCAAAGATTGCACACCCAATCACTTCCTTGCAAAAGAAGGGTGTGAGGTTTGAGTGGACATCTGATTGTGAAAGGATTTTCCAACACTTGAAGCATTTACTAACAAGTGCTCCAATGTTAAATATTGTTTATCCAAATGAATACTTCATTTTATGCATTGATGCATGTAAAGAAGGACTTGGTGGATTTCTTAGTCAAAATGGGCTTGTGGTATGCTATGAATCAAGGAAATTAAAGGAGCATGAAAGGCACTATGCTACTCATGATTTAGAATTGGCAGCCATGGTGCATGTCTTGAAGATGTGGAGGCACTACCTCATGAGGAAAATATTTAAATAGAGGACATAACATAGTGGTCTGAAATATTTATTTGGACAACCAACTTTAAATGTTAGGCAAAGAAAATGGTCGGAATTCCTCAATGAATATGAATTTGATATAAACCATATCAAAGGTAAAGAGAACAAGGTGGTTAATGCACTCAGAAGGGGGGTGCATGAGATGCATGCTACAACCATTAACATGTACCAATCATATTTGAAGCACATAATTTTAGCGGGTGCAAAATCAGATAAAAAATACATGGAGGTAAAGGAAAAAATTCAGCAAGGTAATTTGCTGCAGAAAAGTGAAGAATATAAGATGGAAAAGGATGAAATGCTCATATACATGGGCATAATTTATGTGTCAAATTCTTAGGAATTGAAAAATATTATTTCAAAATAAATGCATAATGTGCCTTATGTTGGGCACCACGATTACTAGAAAACTATTGTAGTTGTCAAGAGCCAATATTATTGTCCAGGTATGAAGAAAAAGGTTTCTCATTTTATTTCCAAGTGTTTGGAATGTCAAAAAGTGAAGGCTAGGAACAGACACCCAGCTGGTCTACTATAACCATTACCCATTCCTGAGTGGAAATGGGAAGTTGTGAAAATGGATTTCATCATCAAGCTGCCCAGAACAACCAAGCAAAATGATTCCATCATGGTGGTGGTGGATAAGCTTACTAAAACTACCCACTTTATTCCCATAAATCTCACTTGCAAGGTAGCCAACATTGTTGATATTTGTATGAGAGAAATTGCTAGGATGCATGGTATTCCTAAGACAATTGTATCAGACAGAGATCCCAAATTTACATCAAATTTTTGGAAAGGATTTGGGACGAATCTAAACTTTAGCACAGCCTATCATCCAGAGCCAGATGGGAAAATAGAGAGGGTGAATCAAGTGATTGAAGATATGTTGAGGATGTATGTGATGGATAAACCATCTAAATGGGAGGATTACTTGCATTTGGTGGATTTTGCTTATAACAATGGGTATCAAGCATCTCTAAAGATGAGCCCATTTGAGGCACTTTATGGAAGAAAGTGCAACACACTAGTGAGTTGGGATAACCTAGTAGACAGATCAATGGTTGGACCATAATTACTCAGGGAAATGGAAGAGAAGATGGTGAGAATAAAACGGAATTTAAAGGCTACCTAGGATAGGGAGAAAATTTACACTGATAAGGGAAGAACTCACGGGGAATTTAAAGTGAGTGACCATGTGTTCTTGAAGGTAAAATCCAAAAGAAGTTCCCTAAAGTTGGGAAATTGTTCAAAGTTGGAAGATCGTTATTATGAGTCATTTAAAATCCTGGAGAGGATTGGTCCTATAGCATACATGCTTTCCTTATCTGCATCAATGTGCATTCATAATGTATTCCATGTATCATTGCTTAAAAAACATGTACCTAATGTTAATCATGTCATTGATTCGAATGTGATTCAGGTGGAGCAATAAGGCTAATTTCAAGTGAAACCAGTTTTCATATTGGACCGGAAGATCAAATAATTTGGGAATTGAGCCATATGGATAGTGAAGGTCCAATGGACCTGGTACAGTCCTAAGGATGCAAATTGGGAGCATAAGGATGCAATGCAGGAAGAATACCCACATCTTTTTGAAGAATTTTAAAGTTTTGATTGTATATGTGTATATATTGCACTGAGGACAGTGCTTAAATAAGGGGGAGGGGAATGTAATACCCCTAGGACAAACCCCAACTGTACATATAAATGTAAATGAACACATAGGCTGGTGATCCAGGACATTTTGAGGCTTGAGTGTTTGTTTGGTTATCAAGATGGAGATCCAGATGCTAAAATGGCCAATGAGCCATCATTGTAATATGTAATCACACACAAATATTAATGAAAACACATCACTACTGCAAACCAACCATGTAAAAGAGTATGGGGGTATAGAATCCACTAGATAGGGAAAAGGGGATGAAAGTTTAGGAAAAGGGGCTAAGCTGGGGGGGATTAATCCCAAAGGAATATTATATTAATATTCCTTAAAGTATAAAGTATGGATATTTATTTAATCCTAAGTTCTATGGATGGGGAAAAGTGGGGGTCAAGTGGGCCAAAGGTAGTTCCCAACATGACAAGTGTCAAGTTGGGAACATGCATACATATAGTTTGGACTTAGTTCATTTTCCTATCATTCTATCTTCATTCCTTCACTCACAGAGATACCAGCCATACCCTACTAGTTATTGTACCTATACTTGTACGTGTAGTTGTACCTGAGAATATTTGGAGTGGAAGAGGCAAGTTTCCAGGCTCGTGGACTATTGAAGAAGTGGGTTGTCGGGCCCATGCACATTCTCTCCAAGTGAGATAATGGTTGGGAATTAATTCCCAAGGTCCCAAGTTGTAGCTACAAGGCTCTGAGACTTCCTATTTTTCCTTTTGTTGAAGCCCCGGAAGGGAAGTGGGGCAGTCTAAGGACTGTTCAACAGAGAAGGGGCACACTTCCTGGGGTGGGACACGCATGTGGGGAATGAAGGACTGTGGGTTGTAAACTTGAGTTGGAACCTGAGTCTGAGCTTTATGTTGTCTAGGAGACCTTATCCTGGGTTATGCTTCCCTTGCCTAGGTGGATTTTAATCCCCAACTCAGGGGTGACCCACTACTGAGAGTTTTGAGCATTGTGGTCTAAGGTTGGGAGGAACATGGAAGGTCTGCACACAGTTGGTGTTATTTTTATCAAAGTGTCAATTGTTTGTTAATTTATGTGTTGTGTTATTGTTTATGAAATTGTTTTCATAGGTTTTTCCTGTGTAAGTTGCATTTATATTTTTGTTATTATTTTGTATGAATATGTGCATTTGCAGAGTATTTTTATGAATTAAATTAGTATCAGAGTTCAAAATTTTAAGTGGAATAGCCTAGTTGATGGTTGGGGATGATACAATTACATATTCATGCTAATAAATACTAAATAAACACACTTTTACCTAAAGACACATTGACCAAGTTGAACTTAAAAAACACCCAAGTGTCTAAATATTCTAACATCCCCCCTTAAGAACAACATGGGATAGGATTGAAGGATTTACAAAGGTGACACAATAGGATAAGGAAGGAGGAATTAGAGCTTATCCCCCCTTAATGACAACTTCTTGAACTCCTAACATAGATCAAAGTTTGGAAAACTTCGCTTCTATAAGAGACTTTGTGAAAATGCATGTGACTTGATCATTTGTCGGGAAAAAGAGAACTTTAAGAACTTGATCATGAATGAGATTTCTAATGAATTTCATTTGTAGCTCAATGTGTTTGTTACATTGATGTTGAACTATATCTCTGGTGATCTTAATAGAACCATGATTTTTGCACCAAAGGGTGGTTGGATGTTGCTACTAGAATCCAAAATTTTAAAGGATCTATCAAAGCCACGAGTCTTCTTGACTTGCATTAACCACTGCTCGGTAATCTAATTCTACTGAAGAAAGAGAAATATCTTATTGTTTCTTACAATCCCAAGTGACAGATCTGGAACCAAGGATGAAAACATAACTTTCAATAGAATTTCAATCATCAAGGTCATTGACCCAATCTAAATCAGTGAAAGAAACCAACAAAGGAGTCCCCCCTAAACTATAATGTATCCCAAAATGAATTGTACCCCATATATACCAAAGTATGATTTTTGTTGATTTCCAATGGCTTTCATGGGGTTCTTTTATATATCAGGAAACAAGAACAACAATAAAGGAAACATTAGGATGGGTGTGAGTCAAATATAAGAGGCTACCAACTAAATAACAGTACCGAGTGGCATCGACTTCGAGAGTAGTACAGGTGGAAGAAATTTTGACTCTAGAATGGAAGGGAGAACGGGTTGGTTTATAATCTTCCATGTGAAAGCGGTGAAGAAGATCACATGAATACTTAGATTGGGAA
Source organism: Picea glauca (assembly GCA_000966675.3). NCBI lineage: Eukaryota > Viridiplantae > Streptophyta > Pinopsida > Pinales > Pinaceae > Picea > Picea glauca. Next base: position 313,130 of record JZKD02S1777097.1, read on the forward strand.
AGGAAAATTTGTTCCTTAGTTTTCAATACTTGGTCATTTCAAATTTATTTTTAAGGCTAGGTTTCACATGGGATAAAAGTTTAGGGTCACAACTTTCTTGGTAATGTTAGATGGATTCCTACTATATTGGCATAGACTTTAGGGTCAAAATGACATCTATAAAAGAGTATTTCAAGAAGAAATTTATCCATTTTATCATACCAATATCAAGGAGCTTGGTTAATACCATTGAGATATTTCTTAAGGAGACAAACAAGTCTAGAGTAATTTTAAAAATAACTAGGAGGTTGTTTCATGTAGATTTTTTCTTATAGATCCACATGCAAGAAGGTAGATTTAACATCCATATAATGGACCTCCCATCTATGTGAGGGAACAAGGGCTAGAGAAAGGTGGATGGAATTTATTTTGGCTATGGGGGGAAAGGTTTCATTGTAGTCAATTCCTTCAACTTGAGAGAATCCATTGGAAACTAATTGGGCCTTATGTCTCTCAACACTTCCATTCGATGCATACTTATTTCTATATACCCATTTACATATGAAATTTTTTCTTCCTTAAAAAAGAGGTACAAGATCCCAATTATCATTTACCATGAAGGAACCAACGTAAATACATCTTAAATCTGGATCTATCAAGCACCGAGAGGGATCAAATTTATTAAGGTGTAATTTTTTTCATTATCATTTAATATGAAAGAATTGATATTTTAGATGTTTTCATATGTAAACACATAGTATATATTTGTGTAATATGTTATGGTACATTTAATTGTTTTATTTGTTTTTTTAATGTAACCTTATCTAACATAACACTAGAAGGACAACATTTCCCCCATATTGGGATATAGAGAACCTCATTACTCTCGGTGCAACAATATTCCTCATTCATTGATGTGCCCCAATCTGGATGGCCAAAATCCTTTGCAAATTTATTTGGATCATGAGTCTATAAAACTTGAGCCAAAAGAGAGGAGGCTCACTAAAAATGTGAATGTGTACAACACTAATCTGTAGGATCATCAACGGGATCACCAGCTACTTCTCAAGTTGAACAAACCCATATGGGAAGTGGTGGTGTTGGTGCGATTTCATGTCCAATGGGCTCAACTATAGGTAGGTGAGTAGGCATAGGTGGATTTTCATACTTGTTTTCATCATCTGAAGAAGAAACTAGAATAGGACCAAAATATGGCACAAAATGTGAAGATGTCTCAGAGGATGAAGATGACACAAATGTTGAATTAGGCTCGTAAGACGAGACATTTTCATCAAATTTAAAATATCTTCTAATAATTATTTCAATTGAATGAAGTTGAAAAATTCTATAACCTTTAAAATCCTCAAAATATCCAACAAAAATGAACTTCTCACTTCTAGGTTGTAAAGATTTCCTTTTTTCATGGAATGTGAGCCCGGGCTTCACTACCAAATACACAAAAGTCACTTACATCTAGCTTAATTTTAGTCCATGATTCTTCTATTGTTATATTTTTTAAATCCTTTATGGGACTAATATTTAGTATGTAATTGGCACAATTGATGTCTTCTACCCAATAATGAAGACTTAATCCTTTAGATTTGATCATACAATTTGCCATTTATTTTCATGTCTGATTCTTTCTCTTAGTAACACCATTTTGTTGTGGTGTATATGGAACAATATGTTTCATTTGAATGTCATGTATAGTGTAGTAGGTTGAAAATGTGTTGTTCACTTATTTGTTACCATTATCTATTCTTAACTTTTGTAGTTGATGTCCAGATTATTTTTCTGCAAGGACCTTGTAGGAAAAAAACATGTCAAAAAATTCACCCTTAAGTTTAGAAGTAAACATAGGTGCATCTAGGGAAGTGTTGACAGGTCCAAATCACTTGTCAAGCAGGTAATGGAGAATACCTTATGGAATGTCCCAATCAAACCTACTCTTGTTTGGGGTAGTATTTCTAACTAGTATGTGGGCCTGGTTGCCAATAAGAATAAAAAGAAAAAGTGGAAAATCCATAGAATGAACACATCATAAATAATGCCATTAATTGCAGAAATAGTTCATGTCAATCAACAACATGTTAAAATAATAATGTTGAATATTAAATGACAAATAGTTGCATTGTGAACCTATAACATTACCATTGTATTCATTATAAATCATAACATCTTAAACATCTCAAATATTGCATATAGAAATAGTTCATATGAAAAATATTCAAGAGGGTTAAATGACAAACACAAATGTAGAATAGTCCCAAATTTATTATATAATAGGCATGGTCTCAAAATGTCTTCTTATCTTGATTCATGAGATAACAGTATCACCATCAAACGATGGGAAAAATTCCTCTTTTACATTCAATGGTCTTCCTTTTATAAAGCAAGGAATACCTTTCACATTTTGTAACAGTCAACAATTACATCTCTTCAACTTATTTATTTTGTCTCATTAAATGACTCTAATTTCCCATACATTTTCATAAATGAATATAAAATCATTATAAACAGATGTTGAAAAGACTCATGAGTTGTCAATCTCTCTCTACAGGTTGTTCATGAGTTATATTTATTGAAAATATCATTGGCTCTTCTCGGTTGTGTCCTTTTTTGTTCTTCGAATTTTTATGAGTGTTTTGGGTGTTTATCTGGTGAATAAGACTATTCCATATTCTTCCTCTCTGTTTCATCTTTCCAACATGCTCTCACAGGTCTTATTTCATTTTCGGGAACATGAGTTATGACTATGTGAACATTTCACAATCCATTTTTTAATCAAATTCATGTCTCTATTTTCCTTTAATTTTCTAGGTTTTTTGTTGCTAATCTGGCTTGAATTCCTCCTCTAATGTGTTCTCCTGCTCGAAATATTTCCAACAAGATATGATTGGTTGAAGTAGGCACTCAACAACAATTGATTTTCTCACTAGGTGATCTAGACTGTTGATCTTCATCCCTAAAAGAAATATCCCACATGCATTGGGGGAGATGAAATTTAATGGTATATATGGTCCCCCCGCCCCCCCTTAATTTGTGTGTGGAAATGGAGGTGTTAGTATATTTAGACACTTATGATTTGGTTAAGATCAACTTGGTCTAATGTGTCATTAGGTAAAAAGTGTGTTTCTTAGTGTGTTTCTTTAGTATGCATTAGTATGTATTTGTAGTTAGTTAATCTGACAGTCATGATATGTTCCCGACATAGAGTGATCTGACAGATCATATTCCCCTCGATCTTAAAATCTAAATTGATATGTGGCTTAACACTCAATTAGTCCATGATCTCTATTTAAATAGCATGGAGGGTCATTTGTTGATGATCGATTGTGAGAAACTCTCTTGTAAATCTATCTGCAATATTTTTATTTTTCATTAATAAATTGCTCCAAGTGGTCATATTAGTTGGGGCCATGGATGTTTCCCTGTAGGGGTTTTACCATGTCAAAACATCGATGTGTTGATCTTTGATCTGTTTGTGTGAGTGTTTATTGAAGGTGTTCATCCTCTATTGGAATACTTGTGTTGTTGAACATGGTATTAGAACGCATTTGACGGCCCTCTCCCATTGTAGATTGAAATCATGAAGTCGTGTTTCCTCATCTCTACTTTCTGCCATTTTTGTACATTTATGGGTTGAGAGGACTATTCCATTGTGTCCAGAGCGTTCATTTCAATGACAAACTCTTTTTCGTTTCGCTCAAAAAGGTTTTTGTTTTCCCAAGATATGGCCATTTCAGTCAGATTTGGAGGTATAAAGCCCAAATATGCCCATTTAAAGTTTTGCAGAGATAATATTTTGGTTTTGTATTTTTTATTTCCAATTTTCTAATCTTTTTTATGTGCATATTCTCTTTTCCCTACGCCCTATGCAATCTTGGCAAATCAAAAACATATCAGAAAGGTATTTCTTGTCTATGTATCCTTTTTGTCGTGCGCTCTATGCAATCTTAGTAAATCAGAAATAGAGGGAAAAATTACATTTTCTAGGTAAGCTAACTGAGATCTAACCCTTGTTTCCATTGAGAAATGTAATTATTTTCTTGTGTTGAAATTTTTTTTGATAGCACGCTCTCCAATGTCATCTTCAACAACAACAACAACAATAACAACAATCCTCCTAAATAATACAATATGTTTTGCACTAGCTCACTTGGTTAAAGAAGTAAGAGGTCTTGAGTTCGAGTCTCTTTTTTGTTACTTTTTTTTTTTAATTTTCATGCATCCATTGTAAAGTGTATTTCACTTAAATTATAAAAGTGAATCACTATAAGTAACTTTAGCATTTTATTTTAGTTATTTGTTTTGCATGCAACCTTCATTCATAAAGTAACTTCATTGTAAAAGTGATCCTCACTTATTCTATAAAAGTGGGTCAGCTCATAAGAAACTTATTTGTAAAAGTGAGGTTATTAGAAGGAGGGGTATCACCACATGGACCAACTTCTACTTGCCACTTGGCTCTTTGGTTATTGTTTATGCCTTTTTTTTTAAATGGCATAACTTTCACATCCCAAGTCAATTTTCAATGCCATTTTTTTAAACAGCCTATTTTTTCAGGATATTTCCATTCAGACCATCAATTTCATATTTTTCTGCATATTTTAATATGGAATCTCCCAATGATATTTTTTTTACCAGTACCAACTATTTGTCATGGAAATACCATATGGATGATGTATTAAAAAGTAAAGGAATGTACTAGATTGCCTTGGGAAAAGAACTAGAACCCATTGATGATGAAAAGAAAGTCAAATGAGATAATAAGAATGACGAAGCATGTGGATTGATTGGAATGTCCATCTCTCCTGATTTAAGGTTTCACCTTCAAGGAATTGATGACCTTAATGATTCTTGGGAAAAGATTGAAATTGTGTTTGGTAAACACAATATTATTAGAGCCCACCAATTGGAGAATCAGTTAATGACCTCAAGTCCAAATGATTTTCCTTGCATTGAATATTACTTACCTAATTTAAAAACACTTAAACTCTTATGTATAGAATGAAAAATAGATATGTCGCAAGATTGATGCATATATGTAATTTTTTCTAAGCCTGGTAATGCATATTGTATTTTTGTATCTACCTTTTATGCCACTAGAGAAGCTCTAGGGAGTGCTTATAAAAAAACCCTCTTGATTCATTTTTTGATTCTCTAATTCGATAGAAAGATAATATTATGCAAATTGGATTGATTATCATTGCAAGTACATCCAAAAAATCCTTAATGGCCCATCAAAAAGATAAATCCAAGAATCCCAAGAAGCAACATCCTCGCCATAAAAACAAGCAAAACAAGGGACCCAAACCCTCTCATCTAGCTTTAACTCCTAGTGGTGACAAAGGATCAAAATCTAAAAATAAGAAGACTGAAAGACATTGCAAATTTTGTGGGAAATATGGTCATGATGAGTCCAAATGTTTTAAAAAGATGTCAACTTTATAAGTAGCGATGAAGAAGCACAACATCAGTATTGATTCTTATTCTTCTTATCTGTATTATGCTTCTTCTTCTCATGGACATTCACTTTCTACTTCTAGTTTCTCCTTCAATGCAACATCTTCTTCTAATGAGTGGATTATTGATTATGGAGCATCTTATCATATGACGAAGGATAAAGCTATATTTTCTGCTCTAAATGAATGCAACACCAAGAAAATATTTGTTGGTCATGATAAATCTCTTAGTGTTGTAGGGTCTGGAACAGTTCAGGTAGATAATGGTCATTTCAATGATCTATTATGTGTTACAAGTCTTTCCTGCAACCTTATATTAGTATATCAAACCACTCATTCAGGTGAAGGTAAAATCATAGAGTTTTCACCTCACCAAGTTGTAATCAAGGATCTAAAATATCCCAAGCATGTTCTCACAACTGGAATTGTTGATGATATTACCAGGTTGTACAAGTTTGAGAACTTTGGGTCCTATTCATGGCCAAAAATGACCATGTTAAACATCATAGGGAGATCACTCGGTCATGGCCTAATTAGGCCCTTATCCATTTGGGATGGTGATTCTGACTGTTTAAAGGTCCAGTTACCTTTATCTAAAACAAACTTAAGTTAATTACTAATATAATCTATATATACAAAGATATGTACATGGCCATCTATCTGTTAATGTATTTTGATACTTGTTTTTATCAACAGACAAAAGAGAAGGAATTACCTTCTCACAACTAGCTTGCAAAGAAGCAATCCTTAAGCTAACACAAGGGCTTGGCTAAGCCACATATGAAATTGCTCGTACATGAGGTGACTTCAACAAAATGCAATAAATTAATCTAAATCTAAATGCAATGTGGAAATTAAAGGAAACTAATCTAACTTGATATTCAAGAGATAGCTCTCAAATACCAAGTGCAAGGATTTAAATACAATGGGCATTAAACATGTTTTTATGATGAATATCAAGATTTTGAATTAGTTCAAACAGTTAACATTATGATTGACATACATGTTTTGTTTAAAGATTTAAAACAATAGAATATGGGCCATTAAAATGTAGAAATAGTTCATACAGTTCAATGACAATTAAATCTATTTCAAATGAAAATTTTCTAAGTAAATAGTTACTCATAAATTGGATTGAAGCACAAGAGTAGATCATAAATAAATAACAAATTTATAATATCATTAGATCATATACTTGATCTAATAGACAATCATTATCATATTAAACAATAGTGCAAAATATGAAATAATTGGCAAATATTTGTCATTAAAAGAGTAAAAATATGCATTAACAAATAAAAGCATTTGAATACAAATAATAAACATGATTTCATTGCTTTGTTTTACAAATAGATATCCAACAATCTTTTCAAAATCATGATCTTTGTTGTTGAAGAAAAGAGTTGAAATAGTGCAAACCCTGTCTCGAATACAAAGATTGAATCTTAAAAAGAAAACCCCCAAATAACTTAGATCTGAGTATTCCTCTTCACCTACAACTAAAATTCCTTTACAACAGTGCTCAGAGATTCTAAATTGTAGAAAAGAGGAAAATTTGTACACGTTTTATAAATTCATTTTCCTTCAAGTTGAATCTCCCTTGAGTCAACCAAAACTTCCTATCAATTAGCTACATAATTCGAAATAAAATCAACTACAGGATTTGGAGAAAACTAAATCTGGACAGAAACTGCCTAGAGAACGCATCATATCTCCCAAAGGGTTTTTCTTATGAAAAAATCAATTTAGAATAAGGTAATTGACCCTATTTATGAAGTGGGTTTTCGATTGTTTCTCCATGTTCCTATTGGTTTTCTCATAATATAAGTTTGAAGTTAGCCTCCTGAAACGGATCCAAAATCTAGTCTGACTCACTCAAGTCATGATTTCTCCAAAATGCTTGACTTTCTGAGCAACGCCTACAAAATTTAAGTAAATAGAACCATTTTGGAAGTTTTTTTTCAACCATTTCCTCAAATTCCTCACTGTTTGGCCGGGATTGAATCTGGAAATTCGCCTCCTAAAAATTGACCGCACAGAAATTTTGAAAATTCCCACTTGAATCTGATAAGATTCCTCTCTATATGTTCATTTTCTGAGGAAACGGATCACATGGTAGGAAAATCACCCAATTTTAGAAGTGGTTTTTCATTCATTTGAATATATTCCTCATCGTTTTCCTATAAAAGAAGTTGAAATATGGCCTCCTGAAAATTATACGAATTTGCCAATATATGTTGCCCAATCATTACACCTTGAATAATTTTAATTGAATGAACTATTTTGGAGACTATAGTTGAGCTGCAAATCTATAATAGACACCAACAACAAAAATAAATCAAATTCATAACAAAAATCTATTAAAAAATAAACTACAAGATCTCCAAATAAAATCAAATTTGATTGATATCGCATATTAAAAATAAAGCAAAACTACATAACTTAACTGGACATTATGTTTTGAAATTGAGGATATTATGCAAATTTGAGGAAATTAACTCCAAAATAATTAATAATCATTCAATTGTTGGCAAACTTAAATCAATCTATTAAACCACATTTTAGAATCACATGTTAATTATTGAATGATAAAAATATTCCTCGTAATCTTGTTTTAGAATAAAGTGAAAGTGAGGAATTCATATTAAAACTATTTTCAATAATCAACCAAGCTTTTATGATTTAATAATGTCCAATGAAAGCCAAACCAATCACCTAAATAATAAAATATTTACATGACTATATAAGAAAATCAAACAAAACAAACCATATCAATGGAAATATATCTAAGAAAAAAAGATGATGAGAATGTCAAAAGGACAAACAAGACATAAAAGACACTAAAAATATAAAAACAAGAACAAATCAAGGTGACATTACCAAAATTAATAAGGGGGGCCATTTACTTTCTTGAAAAATAGAGGGGGTTGTTTTTTGCACAACAGGTCCTCATATTTTCCATCAGTTTTTGTTGCTCATGGCGATGACTTGAGAAAACTTTAGCATGAGCGGTTTGTTCATCTAAACCATCGTTCATTGTAGAAACTATGTAATCAATAGAAGGTGACTCTTCTTCTATTGTTTCTTGTATAGATGGTGTTTGTGTCAGTCGTGTTCTTGGAAAACATCATTAGGACAGTTTTGACAAATGTGCCTCTTTGTATGCCTTGACCCTGTTGCAACTTGTTCGCAGTGACGTGTGTGGTCCACTTTCTTCTCCTTGTTTTTCTGGGTGCATGTATTTCTTAACTTTCATTGATTACTTTTCCAAATCCACTTGGGTTTACTTCTTAAAACTTAAAAGTGAATTTTTTGACAATTTCTTGGCCTATAAGGCCCTTGTAGAAAAGCAATTTGGACATCAACTTCAAAGGTTAAGAAAAGATAATGGAGGAAAATATGTGAACAATCAATTTATAAGTTATTGCACTGCATAGGGCATCCAAATGAAACACATTATTCCATATACACCATATCAAAATGGTGTTGTTGAGAGAAAGAACCACACATTAAAACAAATCACTAATTGTATGATACAATCTAAGGGATTAAGTCTAAAGTATTGGGTGGAAGCCATTAACTGTGCAAATTACATAGTAAATCTTACTCCCACAAAGGATCTAAAAAATGTAACATCGAAAGAAGCATGGAATAAAATTAAGCCACATGTAAGTCACTTATGTGTATTTGGCAGTGTAGCATGTGATCACATTCCTGATGAGAAAAGGAAAGCATTGCAGCCTAAAAGTGAGAAGTGTCTATTTGTTGGTTATTCTAAAGATTTCAAAGTTTATAGACTTCTTCAACCTCATCGTAATGAAATTATTATTATAAGAGATGTTAAATTTGATGAAAATATCTTGGCCTGACAGCCTAATTCGACGTTTGTGCCTACTTCATCCTGAAATCCATATTCGGTGTTTGTTCCTTATTTTGTTCCTATTCTAGTTTCTTCTTATTTAGATGATGACAGTGAGGATGAAAATCCACCTCCACCTGCTCACCTTCCTCTAGATAATTCCATTGAACTTGAACCTGTAACAGCACCACCACTTCCTAGATGGGTCCATTCAACATGAGAAGTAGTTGGTGATCTTGTCAGTGATCCTTCAGATCAATGTCGGATACATTCATAGTTATAGCAAGCCTCTTCCCTGTTGGCTCAAGTTTAAGAGACTCATAATCTAAATACATTTTCAAAAGCTTTGGGTCATCCAGATTGTGATATAGAGATGAATGAAGAGTATCATTCTTTAATGGCCAACGATAATTGGGATCTTGTACCTCTTCTGAAAGGAATAAAACTTGCCTCAATGATCTCTATTTAAATAGAATGGAGAGTAATTTGTCGATGATTGATTGTGAGAAACTCTCTTGTAAATCTACCTGTAATATTTTTCTTTTGCATTAATAAATGGTTCCAACTGGCCACATTCGTTGGGGATGTGGATGTTTCCCCGTAGGGGTTTTACCATGTCAAAACATCTGTGTCTTTATCTTTGATGTGGTTGTGTGAGTGGTTATTGAAGGTGTTTTTCCTCCTTTGGAATACTTGTGTTGTTAAACAAGAGGAGTGACGTAGACCTATCTTCCCCTCAGGCTGAGATCCACTCATAGGATCGTTCTTAACCCCTTCGATCCAGATCGACTCTTTTGGATTCCCTGTTGGAATCTACTTTTAAATCAATCCACAGGTCCTTTTTCGCAACTCGCAATCTCACGAGTTCACAATTCGTGACCCCCAACTCTTCCTTCTCAAATCCACGATACTGGAGATCGTGAAATGGTTATAGCTCTCTTTCGTCAGTGCCCTCCACGCGCGACCGCCGACTAGGATTAATTTTAGCTCCTCTCACTACTCATCGTTTCGTGAGTTCAAAGGTTGAACTCTTGTACTCTTATCTCGCGGATCCACGAGACGCGAGAAGTCAATGAGGTGTTGACTCCTTCTAATGGGTGATGTGTGTCCGCCGATCTATTTCCCTGGGCCCACCATGTGGTTCTGCCACATGTCTCTTATGCCCAACTTCGGCACTTTGCAACTTCGCTTCCTGAAGCGCTACCTCCGTTGTATCCTGACACCTGAAATGCCGAGATCCTGAACTCCTCGCTACTTCTTATCACAACTCGTGACTTCGAGACTTTCGGGACAGAAGTCTCGACTTCCTATCCGCCAATATCCCGAAACGTCGAAATTCTGACACATCGTCAACACAGGTCCCACAAGGAACTTCCCGCCCTTTTGGAGTTTTCAGACTTCGCGAATCCTAATGCTATGCTCTCAGTTCTCCGACTCACGAAACCCCGAAATGGTCAACAAAGGTTTGACCTACGTGTCGACAAGTATGCCACATGTCCACTCTATGCTTTTAGGTTCTTCTGCACCTTCAAACCTATGAATGCACGATAGGCGTGGTGAGACTCTGATTCAACAGTCCTCCTTTGACTTGGATCCTACGGTTGTCCTCGCTCCTCGCGATTTTTCCACTCGCGACTTGGAGCACCCAATCTTTGGGCTCTCACCTTGTGAACCTCTGAGTTCGCGAGATCCCTATATCTCTACCACCTGTCCTCCTCCGATGGATGGCTGTGATTCTTTCATGACTTCGCCACTCGCAACCTCATGAATCTTGATGCAAAGGTTTTAAGCCTTCAACTCGTGAATCCATGAAATGTGATTACACGAGTGATCCAACGGCCATTGTTGGCTTGGATCCCATGGTCTGATTTCTCCCGAGCTTGCACTTGGAGAATACTTTCTGTAACCTCCCTGCTCCTTTGCAAGATCTGATGACTTCCGGGACTTCGCGAATCCTCCACGGAGAATTCCGACCATCAAAATTCTCCTTGACGATTCCTGCGAAATGAACAAAGTGTTCCCTTACAGAACTCATCCACCAGCAAAACAATGTTGTTGCGCTTCCTCTCAATACTTCAAGGCACTAGCCCTCTCGATATTTTCTTCTACAAATTCAAAGACTCTATCCCTTCTGAGCTTTCTCCACAATTCGATTATTCAAATATACTCTTGCACACACCCCTTGCGACAATCCTTCAATACTTCCAAGTATTGAACTCTTCGACTCTACACACTCTCTACGACAATAGTCTTTCAACAATTTCACCCAGGTTGTAATTCGGAGGCTTCGCTCAGCCTGTGCACTCCTTGCATAGCTCATGTTCTTAACTTGCACTTCTGCAAGAATGAGAACAATTCTATCCCTCCTGAGCTTTCAGAGATCGAAACTCTGAACCCGTCAACGCACTCCTTGCGGACGATTTCACTGCACTCCTTGCAGGAAAAACTCTTGCTCATGCAGAGAAACAATTGAAACTCATTCCTTACTCTCCCTCTCTTCAGATTTCAGACATTAAATATGAAATCATACATTCAAGCATCAAAGAAAATGCATAACAGAGAGTAAACAAGCACATATCAATCATCATGTACAAACACAGAAAGCAAATTGACACCATGAGTCTGAACTAAAGATCTTTGTGTTAATCCAGAATTTATTTACATGAGGTTTTTCTTTACACAACTCTCTGCTTCTTCTCTCCTATGCTCTCATGATTAATTATGCTGCTAATGTTACAATGATACAAGTGAGGGTGTCTATATATGTTTTCCCTCCGGCTCCTAAAACTGTCTAATCTACGAATTCAAAGCTACCTACTTACATTTACTAGCATAAATGCCTCTTAGTCCTTCAGACGAGAGCGGGTCGCTCAAGGTATGATTACAATCTACTAGTACACCCTTTCTTAATTATCTTATTTAAGTTTGGCGTATCCAACTTCAAAACATTTCAAACAATTCCTCATGTGCCAAAATGCGTTGGCGCTTGCCCCATGCTCCCTTGTTGTTGGCGATGCTCCTGCATCATACTCCCTCGCTTGAAAATTTTCATGGGCTCATGTCCATGAGCTCTCGCACGGTCTGTCCATGCTTCTGGATCTCTGTTTCATTTTTCCAGCTGGCATATTCAACTGGATGTCCCTTCCACTTGACCAAGTGTTCAAAGTATTCCTTTCGCATGGTCCTTTTGCTAACTCTTTTGTCCAGTATGCTTTCCATATGTGGCTTCTCTGCAACTGGCATCTTTTTTTTCCACTAAACCTCTGGTTGTTCATCACCTATTCCTACTTCCTCAACTTTGTATGGGTACAAATCTGAGACATTGAATATCAGAGAAATTCCGATCCCATCGGGTAATTCAATCTCATAAACATTTGTCCCAATTTTCTTCAAGACCCTACATGGTCCGATCTTCTTCATCTTCAGTTTGTTATATGTCCCCTTTGGGAACCTTTCCTTTCTCAAATGTGCCAGAATCAAATCACCAACCTCAAATTGAAGTTGTCTCCTGTGTTGATCTACTCTGCGCTTATACTCTTGGCTCGAGTTTTGCAATCGCTCCTTCACCCAGCTGTGAAGTCCCTTCATTGCTTCTACGAAATCCTCTACACTAGCACTCCTAGTTGCATTCTGTTCTAAATCTCTCAATTCAGAATCCTCTTGGATGCATCCCATAAACAATTTGGAATGGACTCTACCCTGTGCTTCTGTTGGTTGAATCATTATAAGCAAATTCCGCCTGTGGAAAAATATTGTCCCACTGACTGTGGTGTTCTGTTACCAAGATCCTCAGTAAGTCTCCCAAATTTTTGTTCACAACTTCTGTCTGTCCATCCGTCTGAGGATGATAAGCTGAACTAAATGACAAGTTTGTTCCTAGATTTTTCCATAAGTTTCTCTAGAAGTGTCCCACTAACTTGGTGTCTCGATCCGAAACTATGCTCCTTGGTAAGTCATGAAGTCGAATGACTTCTTTGAAAAACAAATTCGCAATGTGAGTTGTGTCACTGATTTTCTGACATGGTATGAAATGTGTCATCTTAGAAAATATATCTACCACTACAAAGATTGATTCAAACCCTCTTTTTGTTCTTGGCAGCCCCAATATGAAGTCCATGCTGACTGCATTCCACGGCCTGTCAGGTATGGGTAACGGTTGATAAAATCCTGAATTTTGCCTCTTTCCTTTTGAATGCTGACAAATTCTACATCTGTCCATGAATATTTTGACGTATGCTCTCATTATTGGCCAAAAATATGACTCGTTTAACTTTGAAAACGTCTTTTCATGACCAAAATGTCCAGCCAATCCTCCACTATGTTTCTCCTTCAGCAAATTCTCCCTCATGGAGAATTTTGGAATACAAAGTTGATTACCCCTAAACAGTAATCCTTCCTGGATCATGTATTTATCCCACTGGATTCGGTCCCTGAGAATTGGATTCTCAGATACTTCATACGCCTCCTTAAAATCTAGATCATCTCTGTACATGTCCCTGAGATCATCAAAACCCAGTGTTTTGACTTTGAACTCCTACAACAGCAAACATTTCCTACTCAAAGCATCAACAACTTTGTTAGCAGTTCCAGAAATATGCTTAGTTACAAAAGTAAAGTTCTGCATGTATTCAACCCATTTAACATGTCTTTGATTCAACTTCTCCTGTTGAGTCACAAATTGCAAAGCATGATTGTCACTGTATAAGACAAACTCCTTGGGGATTAAGTAATGCCTCCATTTCTTCAATGCTTGAATAATAGCATAGAACTCCTTGTCATACGTGGAGTATTTCACTTTCGCTTCATTCAGCTTCTCGCTGAAGTATGCTATCGCCTTGTCTTCTTGGCTCAAGACTGCCCCTATTGCAAACCCACTTGCATCACATTTTACCTAAAATATCTTTTTAAAATACGACAACACCAAAATTGGTTGTTCCATGATTTTCTTTTTCAACAAATTGAAGATTTTCTCCACCTCTTCTGTCCAGTGAAAAGACTTGTGTCTCTTCTTCACTGTGTCCATCATCGATGCACTAATTCCACTGAAATTCCTGATGAACTTCCGATAGAAACTAGCCAATCCATGAAAACTTCTCACCTCAAATATACTCTTTGGTGATGGCCAATTCTTAATTACCTCCACCTTATCTGGTTCCATCCTCAACTTATCTGCAGAAAGAAAAAAACCCAAATAAATGAGCTATGTCTTCATGAATGAGGATTTCTTCATATTTATCAGCAACTTCTCTTGTTGTAGCCTCTTCATCACTGTAGCCAAATGTTTCAGATGCTCTACCTCTGTTTTACTGAAAATCAATATGTCATCCAGATACACAATGAATAATTTTCCAATGAAATCCTTCAGGACTTCATTCATCAATCTCATGAAGGTACTCGGTGCGTTTTTTAAACCGAATGGCATAACAAGCCATTCATACAACCCTTCATTGGTCTTGAAGGTTGTCTTCCATTCATCACCTTCTCTCATATGAATCTGGTGATATCCACTTTTCAAATCAATCTTCGAAAAAAAATTCACCCCACTCAATAAATCCATCAAATCATCCATTCTTGGCAATGGAAACCTGTACCTGATGGTTATCTTTTTTATTTCTCTTGAGTCAGTACACATCCTCCATCCTCCGTCTTTCTTCGGACTGAGCACTGTCAGAACAGCACATGGACTCAAGCTTTATCTAACCAACCCTTTGTCCACTAAGTCCTGGACCTATCTTTTGACTTCTTCATTCTCTTGCGGCGTCAATCTGTACGCTGCCTTGTTTGGTAAACTAGATCCAGATATGAGATCAATATGATGACTCACACTTCTGATTGGTGGCAACGAACGAGGTAGTTCGTCCACTACTATATCAGTGAAATCTTCCAGTAGCTCTTGAACCTCTTCCGGTAAATCATCTACCCTTGTACTGGTTAAAACAATTTTAGGCTTCCTAACCACAATGAATTGTGGTTCCTCCTTCTTCTTAACCTTTGTAAGAAGTTCTTTCCCACTCATGAGAAGTACAATGTTTCTTACTTCAGGTTTTACTTCTTTATCTTTGATTGGAATCAACATGTGAGTTCTCCCATTCTTCTCTATGGTGTATGTGTTCTTCCTCCCATCATGAATCACATTCTTGTCATATTGCCACGGTCTACCTAGCAATAGATGACAAACATCCATGGGAATGACATCACAGAGTATTTCATCTTTATACCCTCCTATTTTAAACTCAACTAAACATTGTTTAGTGGCATTTGCCTAATGTCCTTTTTGTATCCATGAAACTCTGTATGGGCTTGGATGTTCAATAGTCTCCAGCTCCAACTTTTCTACCATCTCTGTAGAAATGAGATTGTTTGTGCTACCATTGTCCATAATGACCTTGCATACCCTGTCTTTGGTCTTGCAAGCAGTCCGAAAAAGATTGTTCCTCTGAACTGGATTCTCCACCTCTTTCTCTGGTGTTAAGATAACTTTTCGCATCATCAACGATCTTCTGCCTTCAGCATATTCTACCTCAACATTCCACCTCTGTTCTTTGGCAATGTGAGTTTCACCGCCTTCTTTCTTCTTATCTAGACATTCATAAGATTTATGTCTGACCTTTCCACATGTGACGCATTTCACCACTCCACCTCATCCTCTTCCTCTACCTCTAGTACGAGGAAAAATGTTTCCATCAGCATATTGACCTCTATGTTTGGTATGCTGCCCTCTTTGTGAACATCCACCTCTCTCAGTTTGAGTTTGAGGTTTCTTCCAGTCTTCCTTGGGTTTCTGATTTCTTTCCTGGGCAACTGATTTGCCTCTGGGTTGACTTTTGCCTCGGCCTCTTTGACCTTGTTTTCGGCTCAGCTTCTCTTCAGCCTTCAGAGCCATCTCATAAGAATCTTCCACCATTTGGATGGTCATCATGCTCATCTCATCCTGAATGTTGTATCTCAGACCATTCATATATCTAGCAACTTTTTCATTATCACTTTCATGATGACCTAGCCTAATGTTCAGCCTGTAGAATTATTCAATATACTCCTTTACTGACATCAGCTTCTATCTCAAATTTTGCATTCTCCGAAACAGAGTAATATGAATTTTGCCTTCATCTTCGTGATCATCCTATCCCAAATCTTGATTTTATGCTTGCCTTTGTAGCGTCTGTCAGCTTGTAGCTCATCCCACCACAATGTTGCATGTCCTTTCAATCTTGTGACAACATGTTTGACCTTCTTGTCCTCCTTGACATCTTTATAGTCAAAATATGTGTCTAGAGCTCTAATCCAGTGTAGAAGCTCTTCAACATCCATATTTCCTTCATATACTAGAATATCCATTTTTGCCTTAGCACCCATTCTTGCAACAACCCTAATTAGGTATTCATTTGCTGCATCTTCTGTTGTGACTTCTTCTCCTTCATGTCCAGCTTCATTTTCACTTTCAGAATCACTGACATCTCCAACACTAGTTGTGTGCCTCTGTGTTGTCTCCATGTCCTCGAGTCTAGCGTGTATGTCACGCATCTCTCTTTCCATGGCTGGATTTGGCACCTACCTACCCCTTCCTCTTGGTATTTCCCTATCCTCTGGTGGATCGGGTGTTTGCATGTCTCTTCTTCTCGGCAACATGGCTGATATTTTCTTTCTCGCTTTCCCTGTCTGAAGTATACAAACAGAGTCAAGCTCTGATACCAAAACTGTCGCAGACCTATCTGCCCCTCGGGCTGAGATCTGCTCATAGGATCATTCTTAACCCCTTTGAGTCGGATTAGATATTTCAGATTCCCTGCTGGAATCTACTTTCAAATCGATCCACAGGTCCTTTTTCGCAACTAGCAATCTCGCGAGTTCACGAGTCGTGACTCCCAACTCTTCTTTCTCAAATCCGCGATACCCAAGATCGCGAAATGGTTATAGCTCTCTTTCGCCAGTGCCCTCCATGCATGACTGTCAGCTAGGCTTAATGCTATCTCCTCTCGCTACTTGTCGTTTCGTGAGTTCAAAGGTTGAACTCTTGTACTCTTATCTCGCGGATCCCCGAGACGCGAGAAGTCAGCAGGATGTTGACTCCTTCCAATGGGTGACGTGTGTCTGTCGGTCTATCTCCTCGGGCCCACCATGTGGTTCTGCCATGTGTCTCTTATGCCCAACTTCAACACTTCACGACTTCACTTCCCAAAGCTCTACCTTCATTGTATCCCAACACCCGAAATGCCAAGATCCTGAACTCCTCGCTACTTCTTATCACAACTCGCGACTTCAGGACTTTTGGGATAGAAGTCTCAACTTCCTATCCATCGATATGCTGAAACACTGAAATTCTGACACTTCGTCAACCCAGGTCCCACAAGGAACTTCCCGCCCTTTTGGAGTCTTCAAACTTCACGACTTCACGAATCTTGATGATATGCTCTCGGTTCTCTGACTCACAAAACCCCGAAATGGTCAACAAAGGTTTTACCTCCATGTCGACAAGTATGCCACCTGTCCACTCTATGCTGTTAGGTTCTTCTGCACCTTCAAACCTCTGAATGCACGATAGGCACAGTGAGACTCTTATCCAACATTCCTCATTTGACTTGGATCCTACAGTTGTCCTCGCTCCTCGCGATTTCACCACTCGCGACTTGGAGCACCCAATCTTTCGGCTCTCACCTTGCGAACCTTTGAGTTCATGAGATCCCTATATCTCTGCCACCTATCCTCCTCCGATGGACGGCTACGATTCTTTCGTTACTTTGCCACTCGAGACCTCACGAATCTTTATGCAAAGTTTTTAAGCCTTCAACTCGTGAATCCACGAAATGTGATTACACAAGTGATCCAACGGCCATTGTTGGCTTGGATCCCACAGTCCAATTTCTCCCGAGCTTGCACTTGGAGAATACATGTCGTAACCTCCCTGCTCCTCTGCAAGATCTGACAGCTTCCGGGACTTCGTGAATCCTCCATGAAGAATTCTGATCGTCAAAATTCTCCTTGATGATTCCTGCGAAATGAACAAAGTGTTCCCTTATGGAACTCATCCACCAACAAAACAATGTCACTCTGCTTCCTCCCGATACTTCAAGGCACTAGCCCTCTCGAGATTTTCTTCGACGACTTTGAAGACTCTATCCCTTTTGAGCTTTCTCCATAATTCGAGTCTTCAAAAAGACGCATGCACGCACCCCTTGCGACAATCCTTCAATACTTTCAAGTATTGAACTCTTTGTCTCTGCACACTCTCTGCGACAACAGTATTTCAATAGTTTCGCTTAGGTTGTAACTCTGAGGCTTCGCTCGGCCTGCGCATTCCTTGCACGGATCCTATGATTAACTTTCACTTTTGCGAGAATGAGAATAATGTTATCCCTCTTGAGATTTCAGAGATCTAAAATCTGAACCCGTCAACGCACTCCTTGCGGATAATTTCACTGCACTCCTTGCAGGAAAAACTCTTGCTCAGACAGAGAAACAATTGAAACTCATTCCTTACTCTCCCTCTCTTCAGATTTTAGACATTAAATATGAAATCATACATTCATGCTTCAAATCAAATGCATAACAGAGAGTAAACAAGCACATATCAATCAGCATGTACAAACACAGAAAGCAAATTGACACCATGAGTCTGAACTAAAGATCTTTGTATTAATCCAGAATTTCTATACATGGGGTTTTTCTTTACACAGCTTTCTGCTTCTGCTCTCCTATGCTCTCTTGATTGATTATGCTGCTAATGTTACAATGATACAAGTGAGGGTGTCTATATATGTTTTCCCTCTGGCTCCTAAAACTGTCTAATCTATGAATTCAAAGTTACCTACTTACATTTACTAGCATAAATGCCTCTTAGTCCTTCATATGAGAGCGGGTCTCTCAAGGTCTGATTACAATCTACTAGTACGCCCTTTCTTAATTATCTTATTTAAGTTTGGTGTATCCAACTTCAAAACATTTCAAACAATTCCTCATGTGCCAAAATGCATTGGCGCTTGCCCCACGCTCACTTGTTGTTGGCGATGCTCCTGCATCAAGGAGCCATAGAACCTAGGGTCCACATAGATATTTTGGCCCTTAAACCATAATAAAATAGGAAAATAAAATAAAAATGAAATAAATTAAGTTTAAATTAAAAAATAATAAAATAACCTAAAGTCCCATAATATTGAAATTTAATGTAAGTGGGCTTAATAATGAAATCTAATGTAAGTGGACTTCAAAGAAACCTAATGTAAGTTGACTCAATGGGAGGTGAAGAACCCCAAATGGTAGAAAACCAATGTGAAATGTTTAAAATAATGAACCTTGTGTTGGTCTTCAGACTTCAAAGAAATGTAATGTAAATTGACACAATGGGAGGTGAAAAACCATGAACCGTAGAAACCCAACATGAAATATTCCAAAGAGTTAAACTCCAAAAAATAATATAATAAAATGTTGAGAGCATTCGGGCTTTGGAAAAATAGGTAGAGGTTAGGTAAACATAAATGGGTGATAATCTCGATAAGGTATAAATCCCGAAGTGGAAACCCTGATGGCATGCAACTCCAGAAGGGTAAAATTCTGAAGGCTAAGTTTTGAAGATGTCATTCCTAAAAGGATAAGTCCCGATCTGGAAAATATTAAAATAATACCAATGTGTTCAGCCTTCGGACTTCGATAAAATGGGCAAAGATGTTCCACGACAAAATTTCCGATCGGGAAATTATGAAAAATATTAAAATATATAATTTCATTCCAAAGGTATTCATGGAGGAGGGGAGGTAGGTCAAATGGTAAATCCCAATGGGAAATTCTCGAAAAGTGAAGAAAAAATAATTAAATTAAATTAAAATTAAAAATAGAATAAATAAAATGAAATAAAAATAATCAAATAAAATAATATAGAAAAATCAAAAAGAAAAACAAACTAAAATACAATCTGGATGATCCGGATTTTATGAGTAGAATGAAATGAATAAAAAGCTATATTATTAACACAAAGATACTGTTGTTCCTGAGTCTGTACTAAGGCTTAAAGTACAGTGTCAAGGCATCCGAAAATATGATAATAGTTGATAGAGGTTTTCGCTAACCTTGGTATGGGAAGCTAATGAAGATTCCTGCGTTCACGTTGTCTTTCTTCCAACTG
This sequence comes from Picea glauca, assembly GCA_000966675.3. Taxonomy (NCBI): domain Eukaryota; kingdom Viridiplantae; phylum Streptophyta; class Pinopsida; order Pinales; family Pinaceae; genus Picea; species Picea glauca. The sequence goes on from JZKD02S1777097.1 coordinate 333,546, forward strand.
TTCCTGGGTTACAATGTCTTGTTCAATGGCCATCCATGAACGTTCTAATTCTTCTCGGGTATCAGCAGTTTTAAGAGTCGTATTGAGAAGATTTAACGCTATATT
>JZKD02S1777097.1:364096-389295 GCA_000966675.3 Picea glauca
TATAACTTTTAACTTCTTGACTTTTCCCCCCTCAGTGTGAGACTATGACCTAGTGGGGGTGCCCAGGCCACTAAGTCTCCTCATCACCTCTCTAAGAGGTGGGGGACATTACATAATGCATATATTCTCTTCATTTAAGTCATCCATTCAGAAAGTCCTCAAAATAAAACACATTCAAGGAATAAAATAGAACATCAAACTTTGTAGTCTCATATGATCATCAAGTACTTAGAAATATGCAAAAGGTCTCAAAATATAACTTGTCAATTTCATCATACAAATATCAATAAAGCATCATAAGTCAAAAAGCATTATGAAAAACATTTGAAAGTATAAAATCAAAAGGATTAACAAACCTCCATCAAAGACAATTATCAATAAATATTCAAACCCCTGGCTCTCTCAAGGTAGGTAAAGAATAATCGTTAGGCTCATAGTAGTGGAGAATTTGGCATTAGAGTTCAAATGTGAGTAGNGGGGGGGGGGATTTCCTTTCGGTTATAAAACAAAAAGTAAAGTGGGGTTGTTGTGGCCACAACGGGAAGTCATTAATGAAGGTTAAGAAGTACTTGCACCCAAATAAATAAGGATAAGAAACAGACCATGCAAATCACTATGAACAAGATGCAAAGGATTATATTCTTGCCAATAGGCATGTTTGTCAAAATTGTCTTGATGGTGTTTGCCAAGAAAACACAAACTCTACAAGAAATGAGAGGAAGACTAGTCACCATATTTTGATTATGTAGTTGCTACAATGAATGATAGTTTATATGACCAAACCATTCATACCAAAGTTTTCTCAAGTCATCGCTATGATAAAAAAAAACTAAGATAATGACCCAAAGTTGTCAAATTTGTACAACTTGGTAATATCATCAATAATTCAAGTTTCTAGGACATGCCTAGGATCTTTTAAATCCTTTATTACAACTTGGTGAGGTGAAAACTCTATAGTTTTACCTTCACCTAAATGAGTGATATGATATACTAATAGAAGGTTGCAGAAAATGCTTGGAATACATAATACATCATTGAAATAACCATTATTTACATGAATTGTTCTAAACCCTACAACACTAAGATATATTTCATCACCAAAAAATATTTGTTTGGTGTTACATTCAGTAAAAGTAGAAAAACGATTTTATATTTAGTCATATTTTTATGATCCAATGCCTTAAAAATGATAAGAATTCAATGAATACAGTCCACTTTAAGGGGGAAACCTCCTTTTACAATATATCCAATTCAGAAGACTAGATGAGATGCTTATACAAATGATTCTCCTTCATTATAAATAGGATATAAAGTGAGCATAATGTAACCTGCCACTAATCCAACCTAATCATAACTAATAATAAATGAGTGTTAGGGCCTTAACATAGCCCCTCTATTTTTAAAACACATTTTCCCTCAAAGATTGTAATTGAGAGTATTTCTTCATGAACTAATCATTTTCCCATGTAACTTCTTCTAGCGTCATATTCTTCCACTTGATTATGTACTCCATAATGGTTTTATTTCACATATATATAGAATGTTTATCTATAACTTTTTCTGGTTCAATAATGAACTTACCTTCTTCATCTAATTCTAGAAGTTTTTTCTCCACTGGCATAGTTTGTCCCAAAACTTTTTTCAAGAAAGATATATCAAAAACATTATGAATGTGAGAAGAAGGAAAATATAATTCATACGCTACTTGTCCAATCTTGCGAATAATATTATAGGGTCCATAAAATTTTCAAGCTAATTTTGTATTCTTCTTTTGTTTGAGAGAAGATTGATTATAAAGTTTCAATATAAAAAATACCCAATCACCCTCCTCAAATTTCCTTTCACTTCGATGTTGATCTTCTTGTTGCTTCATCCTATTTTGGGCCATTTGAAGGTTTTCCTCAAGAATTGTGAAAGCTTCTTTAGTCTTTTCCATATGTGACTCTACTACCTCCACTTTGGAATGGTCCTAAAAAATGTATATAATAGGAGTTGGATATCCATAAAGGGATTCAAATGGCTACATATTAGTAGATGTGTGATAGGTGGTATTATACCACCATTTTGATAGAGGAAGCCACTTCACCGATTGAGATTTTTTTTTCTGAAGAATAGCAATGTAGATAACCCTATAAACATTTGTTAATTATTTATGTTTGACCATTTGTTTGTGGATGATATGTTGATTTCATAGCTAGTGTTGTTCCACCATGGGGGATTCACCTTGTTGATCAATATCTTATCACGTTCATTCATAAAAGGGTTTTTAAATTGTGAAAAACAAAGTCAATATATTGTAGGTATTAGGGAGGATGTGGCGGACGAGAGGGTTTATAAGTATTGGAGGTGTAAAAAGGGTATCTAGTAAAAATAGGGGTTTTCTTTATTGGAAATATGTATTTGGAGGGGGGATCCAAAAAAATGATTTTGGAAGGTATCTATTGATATCTAGTGAAATTAGGGATATTATTTAATATCTCATAATCGCATGTGTTATGCCACAGGTTCATAGAGTGGACACCCTATGTGTTCCACTCATCTTCCATAATTATTTCAAAAAAAATCCTATAAATTTTGGATCTCTGTCATTTTCTATTACTTTAGGAAATCCATGAAGTATATGAATTTCCTTCATGAACAGTTCTACTACTTGACTTGTCATATGTGTACTTTGAACTCCAAAAAAATGTGCATATTTTGCAAGTCTATCCACAACTACAAAAATGGACTCCTTACCTTTTGATTTCGATAAACTTTTAATGAAATCCATTGATATCTCTTCCCATATTTGATTTGCTATGTGTAAAGGATGAATTAACCCTAGAGTTTTTACTATTTATCTTTTATTTCTTTGTCAAACCTGACATTCTCTTACAAATTTTTGAATGTTTTTCTTCATTCCTTCCCAAAAGAACTTTTTTTTTTATCCTTTGATATGTTTTTTAATGAACCATGAATGTCCTTCCATTAGATAATCATGAGACTCCCTTAATATTTGTTTCTTCAACTTTGAATGAGGGAATAAAAATATTCTCCCCTTGTACGAGAGAATATCTCTCTTCCACTCCTAATGTTCCATAGAGTTCATCCCTTCCTTTATACATTGCATTTCCTATCTTGTATTATTGGCCCTTGACCAAGTTTTGGGAACACTTGGTCATATTTGACTGTTTTTGGGACTTCGACAGCCTATCGAAGATGGAGCGCTAGACAAAGCAAATATCAAGAGATCTCAGCCCACTTTCGGGTTGCTTTTTGGGTTTTGGGATTATGTAATGGGAAAGGGATGTCGGCCCGTGGGTTTACCCATGCTTAGGTCCATTTTGTATGTATAAATAAACATCTAGGCATCTAGTAGAGGAGGATTGTATTGTATCTATGTGATATAGACTAAGTGCCAAGAAGGGATCTGTGTGATCAAGAGTTTTGTGCATTTTGTATAGACTTGCAGAGCTTAGTACAAGTCCCTATGTGAAGATATAGAAGGCTTTGTGCTGAAAGGAAAGGAAGAAGGATCTAGAGGGTTGCACAGATCTTATGTCCTGTGTGAAGTAAGATTTTCTACAACTTTGTGCTTGTAACTTATTGGCGACGATAATAAAGAAGAATAGTTGGTGGACATATCCCTAGGGTGGGGGTGAACCACGTAAATCTGTGTGTTATGCTTTGTGCCTTGACTTGTTGTGCTTATCTATTTTTTGCTAAGTGCTTTGGTATATTTAGATGGATATATTTATGCTTTGTGCTTTGTTCTTATTATATGTGTATGAATAGTAGATCTGATATGTATGAAGATTATTAGTGCTGATCTACTGGATCTAATCTATTTTACTGTTGCTAAGTACTAAGATACCTTAGATCTAAGTGAATGTTGTGATGCTTTGTGTTATCTATGAAGTATAATAAGGACCGAATATTGATGAATGATCAATGTTAAGTGCTCTATAGGCGATATAATCATAGATCTGTGTCCCAGCTAAGGTTGCAGACATTTGAGTCCCGCAGCCACCCTGCCTCTACCTTGGGTGAGACTTCATCTGCTTCACAGGTGTTGTCAAAAGGGCTGGTATTTAGGGTTTTGTTGGTTCTCTCTTGTAGCGTTGAACCCTGGTTCTGCCCCTATGCCAACAAATGGTTCTGTTGTCAGGAATGGAAGATGTCATTTTTCCATTCACGGTGAGCTTATTCCAACCACATGGGAATGGAAGATGTAATGTAATATAAACTTGAGGCTTCTTCTATTCTAGAAAGCGAATCTACAACCACATTGTTCTTCCTCTTTTCTGTAGATTATTTAAAAATCAAACCCTTGCATTTTTGCTACCCATTTTTGTTAATCTTTTGATGACAATGTTTTCTCCAAAAATTACTTTAGACTATCATGGTATGTCTCGACTTTAAAATTCCTCCCATTGAGATATTGTCGCCATTTTTTATTGCATGTAAAATTGTTTCCCTTTCCTTTTCATATGTATATGCTAGTATTTTCCCTTTAATTGTTTACTTTCAAATCCAATTGTCTCCCTTATTGAATCAATACTTCTCCAATTCCTTGTCTAGATGCATCACGTTCGACTATGAATGTTTTAGCAAAATTTTGTGTTTCCAATACTAGTGCAGAGGACACAGAATCTTTTAGAAGTGATAATTTCAAGGTATCCTCTTCATTCCATGCAAATTAATTTTTCTTCAAGAGAGATGTGAGTGGGCATGCAATGTGTGCATAGTTCTTAACAAATTTTTGATAATATCTTGTAAGACCCAAAAATACTCTAAGACTCTTGATATTCTTAGGAATAGGTCAGTTTGTAATATCTTGAATATTTTGAGGGTCCACCTTAACCCCTTCCCTTGAAACAATATGACCCAAATACTCTACTTCTTATTTTCCAAAAAAAAAAATTGGATCATTTTACACACAATTGCTTGTTCTCAAGAATTTTCAGGACTTGATCCACATGTTTAATGTGGTCTTCCCCATGATTTTCTATAGATAAGTATATCATCAAAGGAAACCAATGCAAACTTTATAAGATGGGGTCAAAAAAAATTGTTCATAAGGATTTGAAAAGTCGAAGGAGCATTAGTCAACCCAAAAAGCATGACCAAGAACTCAAAGTGCCAATCATGAGTTCTAAAATGTGTTTTGGGAATGTCATATTTTCTTAATTTGATTTGGTGGTATACTAATTGAAGATATAGCTTTGTGAAACAATCCACTCAATGAAGATCATCTAATAGATCATAAATATTTGGAATAGGGAATTTATCCTTTATGGTGATTTTTTTTATATCTCTATAATTAGTACACATCCTCCAAAAAAAAAAATTTTTCTCACCATCACTACTGAAGCTTAAAATGAATTGTTGTTTGGTTGAATAATACTTGAATCCATCATGTCTTGTAATATTTCTCAAATTCCCCATTTTGTTGATGAGGATATATATAAGGCCTTTGATATTCATGATATCTAGATGGAGGTAGACCTTTAGGAATTTCTTGGAAGACCCTATAATGATTTTCCAAGGTGCATATTAATTCCTCTATTTTATTTTCATCTTCTTACTTAATATCCATAGAATAAAGTTTAACCACAACTCCATTTCTACCATTTTTATGATATTTTCCACTCTATGAGAGATGATGACTTGAGAAGGCCCATATTTTAACCCTTCTAGTTCATATTGAATTCCTTCCAATTCAAATCTCATGAATAATTTGTTAGAGTTTGTAGAAATTGTACCCAATGTTCTCAACCATTGAATACCTAGAATGTCTACTCCTCCAATGGGAATGAAATACATTGGGATTTCCAAATTATATTCTCCCATACTTAACTTAATGTTGTGGAATTTTCCCACCATTAGCAACCAAAAATTGAAAATTTGTCACTGGATATACAAAATGATTGGTTTTCTTTGCTAATCGTTTATCAATGAAGTTATGGGTACTACCTGAGTGAATGAGCAGTATAACCTTTTTCTTCTTAATATAACCTACAATATTTAGGGTTTGAGGTGCTGACAAAACTATCAATACATGAAAATATATTTCGCACCTGTCTGAATCAATGTTGTGCACAACTTATGCCCCTATTTTCTGCTCTTTTAAGTTGACAAGTTCTTCTTCATTTCTTTGTGTAGATGCCTTTGTTTCCTCTTCATTTTTATTTTCCAAGGTGAAAAGAAAAAAATTCTTGGCATTTATTCCCTTTTCATGATTTTTTGTTACAACCAAAGCATGGTCCTTTTTCTCTTATTTCCTCCATTTCCCTCTTTGATATTTGAGTAGGTTGAGGTACAATTGTCTTGTGAACCCCAAAACGATCTATACTTTCTGCATATGCTCCACTGGTAGACTTGTATGTAGCTTTATTCTTGGCTTGAATAAAAAAAGGCAAATTGCATAGCTTCCATAATATTTTCAGGATGTTTTAGGAAAATTTCATGTTTAATGTCTTCTTTTAATTCACCCATGTAAGCTTCCAACAAATTTTTATCACTTATGTTATCCACCATTGTTGAAATACCTGAAATTTTGAATTATAATCTTTAATGTCAAAATGCTTGAATCTTGTCAATTGATTGAAGTAGTCTTGTTCCCAAACATTCCCATTTTGTGCTTCTAAGTCTCTTGTAAATAAAACCCAAGCATAATGATAATAAGGGGGGTTTATTTTAACTACCCATTAATACCATTGATATGGTTTTATCTCAAAGTCCAAATTTTCTATGTGAATCCTTTGATTATCATCCATAATATTATGTAGTTAAAAATATTGTTTTATTTGGTTCACCCAAGTAAAAACCTATATTTCATCAAACTTCCTTAATTCAACCTTCAGAAGGTTCACTCATTTTGGAGAACATCCACAAGTAACTCTAGTATTGGAGTTAAATCCCCCTGAAAAATTCTTATTATTGGAAAGTTGTCCAACCTGAATACTACATTTATTTTCATGATTCCCTTTAGACACCTTATCAATTTTAGGGAACCTACCATTTAATGCTTCCATAATATTTTATTCCATTTGTTCCAACTTTCCATCCATTTTTTGTTCCAATTGTTCCATCATTATTTTCTTATTTTCAGTCATCTTCCTTTTCATTTATGTTTGAGTATTCATCAAATCAACTTTTTTCATTGTCCTATCATTCAATTCATCAATTGGACTATTCAATTTTGATAGTTGATTTTGTATCTCTTCATTTTCTTCATGAGTCATGGAGGATATTTTTTTAGGTTTAATTGGTGAAGTAATTTTTGGATCTTTCTTTGGAGCCATGGAAAAAATTTATTGGTTCCTAAGGACAAGAGAGTGTCAAGTGATATATCTCTTTGATATACATGTGGGGTCCAAAAATAGTACTTGGCCCTTAGATAGTACTAAGGAGGCTCAATCATGACCTTAGATGTACTACCTGACTACCCAGGTACTAGAGAGTGGTATGCCTAAGTGTTGTTCTCAGTGTACTGGAGAAACAACACAATCGAATATCTTATCTAAGGATGGTTTCAGGTATACCTAGGGGGCTTCCTATATACCCAAAGGTACATGAAAGTGAGACTCTGGCTATAGGTATTGTCTAATTTGGTACTACTCGAAGGGGTACCAATAAGGGTTACACAAGTTTTCAACTGCGTGAAACCATGTGTATTTTATATGTGTTTTCTTCCCCAACCACAGTTTTACCCGCGTAATGACAAATCATATTTTATTTAAATATGATAGAACATATATATATATATATATATATAGTTTGTTAATCATGGAAAAAAACTCTTAAAATTGCCAAAAAATAATTTTTGTAAAAACCCTAACTTCCATGATAAATATATCATAAAATATAATAAGTTCAAAAAAAAAAAACATTTTCACATGTTCTTCTCTTTGTCAACTTGGGATTCTGAAAATTTTAAAGTCTGAAACTTCACTAAAAAAAATTATAAAGGAAATGTCAAGAGAATTGATTTCAGGATTAGTCACAAACCTTGTCTTCCATGGACTATATCTCTGAAAGTATACCAAACCAAAACCTGAAATTTTGACCACCTATACTTTAACATTTCTCCTCAATCTCCACAAAATTTCACTATTTGAAACTTCTCAGAAAAAAAAATTGTAGTGAAAATTTCAAGATTAATTGTTTAAAATTGATTTCAAGACGAGTCAAAAATCATATCCTCCATAGGCTATATATCTGAAAGCATAAAAAACCAAAACTTGACATTTTTACTAGACAATATGTCTCCTATGTAACCTCCAAATTTCATTGTTTCAAATGTCCCAAAAAACAAGTTCTAGCAAAAATGTCAAGATGACTTTCTTAAAGCAAAAAAACCCTAGTATCAATGCTCTGATACCAATTGTTATGATCCAACACCTTAAGAATGATAAGAATTCAATTAATATAGTCCATTTTGAAGGGGAAACCTCCTTTTACAATATATCCAATTTAGAAGATACAATGAGATGCTTATACAAATGATTCTCCTTTATTATAAATAGGAGATAAAGTGAGTATGATGTAACCTACCACTAATTCAACCTAATCATAACTAATAAAATAATAATAAATGAGTTTTAGGGCCTTAGGGGTCTTAAGACATATGATAAGATTCTCTATAATCAATAAGCCACTCATAAGAAAAAGAAGTAGATGTTGCATTGAAGGAGAAACCAAAGGCATAAAGTGCATTTTCATGAGAAAAAGTGTTAGAAGAAGAAGATTTAAGTTGATGTTGTTCTTCTTCATTATTACTTCTAAGGCTCCCTTATTTTTAAAACATTTAGACTCTAAATGAACATATTGCCCACAAAAATTGCAATGCTTGTCAATCTTCTTACTTTTTTATTTTGGTCCTTTCTCACCATTGGGAGTAGAAGTTGGTTAAGGGGATTTGGGACCCTTGTTTTATTTGTTGTTATGAGGATGTTTCTTCTTTGCATGCTTGGATTTATTTTTCGGTTGAGAAACTAAGGCTTTGTTAGATGTACCTATAGTGATGATCACTCCAAGTTGCAAGAGATTATCTTTCTCTATAATCAAAGAATCACAAAGAGAGGGTTCTTGATAAGAATCCCCTAGAGCATCTATGGTGGCACAAAAGGTATATACAAATATAGAATATGCAATACAAAGACTAGCAAGAATAGCATATATATATCGGTCATCCTTCATGTCTATTTCACATTCTTTAAGTAAAAGTATTAAGTGTTTTGAACTTAGATAAATAATCTTCAACGTAATAGAAATCATTAGGACTTAAAAAGAAATTATTTGATTCTTCAGTTGGTGGGTTCAAATCACATTGTGTTTACAAAACACCTTATTCAGCTTATCCCAAACCTCATCTAGGTCATCAAATCCTTGAATATGAAACCATAAATCAAAAGAGATGGAAATTTTGATTAATACACATTCTTCATCATTTATTATCCCATTTGTATTTATTTTTAGCATCAGTGGGAGCTTTTTCTTTTCCCAAGGTAATTTGATACAATCCTTTACTTCTTAGTACATCCTCCATATGGTGTTTCCATGAGAATTAGTTGCTACTAGTAAGAAAAAGATCTCTTAGAGTGGCCATATTAAAATATGCATGTAATATGGTTTCGAAAGATTAAACTGACTATTTATATGGAAATGTCTCAAAAACGTAGGTTGTTTCAAAAAAACAACACTAAAAATGGACTTCTAATGTGAAATTTATGCCATTTTTTAAAAAGGCATATACAATAACAAAAGCACCATGTGGTACGAAGAAGTTGGCTCACTTGGTGATCGATGCACAATGAGGTAGCTAAGAAAAAACAATCCCCTCTTAATTTTTCCTTTAAACTCACTTTTACAAATAAGTTACTTATGAAATGACCCACTTTTATAGAATAAGTGAGAATCACTTTTACAATGAAATTACTTTATAAATTAAAATTGTATGCAAAAAGTAACTTAGAAAAAAGAATATTAAATTTACTTTATAGTGGTTCACTTTTATAACTTAAGTGAAATGCACTTTACAATAAAGGTATGAGATAACTCAAGGTTGCATGAAATTTTCCAAAAAGTAACTTAAAAAAAAATACTTGAACTCGAGACTTCTTATTAAATAAAGTAACTTTCAACCAAGTGAGCTATTGAAAAATGTATATCAAATATGATGGAGGGGGCATTTATTCCTTCTTTTTTTACTTTTTTCCTCGAAGTATGTGCTTACCTCAAAAACCATTGTTTTTTCCTACAAAAAAAATCAACGTGACTGCACACAAAAACAAGTGAAATTTTGAAAAAAAAAATATGAATCTCAATAATAGTGGGGTTAGATCTTTGTTAGCTTACTTGAAAAATACAAGTTTTCTCTATGCTTTTTATTTGTCGAGCTCTCATAAAGAATAGAGAAAAGAACATATGCAGAAAATAAAATATTTTATGTTACATTTCTAATTTGTTGATATCACACAAACCACATGACAAAGAGAATATGCAGACTAGTTCATAGAGTGGTAAATTAGGAATAAAAACATAAAACTGAAATATTAACTCTGTCAAAAAAAATTAAAGGGTGTATTCAAACTTTATACCTTTGGATGTGGAAAAAATGGTTGTATCTTAAGCAAATGGAGACATTTTCAAGTGAAATGAAAAGAATTTTTAACTAAAATATGCATTCCATATGCAATGGAACAATCCTCCCAACCCAGAAATATGTAAAAATAGCATAACCCAGAAATGCAGAAAAACGGATTGAATCTTGATCTACAACGAGAGAATGTATTCAAATGGACTATGATACCTTGTTCAACAAAAAAAGGTATTCTCACATAGGATGGACACCTTAATCAACTACTCATGCAACTATATTGAAGATCATAACACTAACATTTTTATGTGGTTTAAACCCTTGAAGAGGGAAATAATGCATGGCCCCAACCAACGTGGCCACCTGAGAAAATATATTAATGCAAAAGAAAAATATTTTACAAGAGAGTTAATCACAATCGATCATTATAAAACGACCTTCTATTCTCTTTAAATAAATATCATGAACCAATTGGGTGTTAGGTCATGGATCAATATAGTCATTAAGATCAAGGAGAATATCAGTCATTGGGTAACTCTATGTCTAGTACATATCATGACCATCAGATTACATAACTACAAATGCATACTAATGCACATTAAAAAAAAACACTTTTACCTAAAGACACATTAGACCAAGTTGATTTTAACTAACTCCTAAGTGGATAAACATCCTAACACAATGACCCCTGAGCTGCAATAAGTTGTATGAGAAGAGTTCAAAAACTAGCAATTCAGATTGTGTAGCTCCTCTAAATCATATGAGGTCCCCACCTCCAAAGTAGATACATAGATATTGAGACCAAATTCAACACCATCTCACCAAGAAAAATTGAGTATTATGAAATACATCCAACATTAGGGTGCAAAAAGGTTAGCTCTTAAACCTAATCCTCCTTTCTTATATAGTTTTTTAGACTCATGCAATTTGTCTATTTCATGAAAAATACTAATTATTCAATTACTAATTGAATATTATTCACCCACCCTTGTGTCACTCTATGCAGAAGTAATTCTTTTATTTAAAACTACAAATAAAGATTACTCATCACATCAGGCAACCTCTTCTCCTATATTTACTCTTACATGTTTCCTATATCCTTTTTTTTTTCCTCATTGAGTGGATGCACTTGAAATTGCTATTTACTATTTAATTAAAATTTCTTTGTCATTTTAAGAGTTAAAAAATGATATTTTTCTCATCGATTAAAGAAATAATCTTTGTGATACCACCTATCATGTAGATGGTGATTCTTGAATGACTCTTTGCCACCTTTGTTGCTCAAATATAGTCAAGTATTTCCTTGAAAGGGTGTGTGCACAAGATGATGGAGGATTTAAGAGCTGGACTCAATGTGTGATTGAGAAAATATGATGTGATTTTGCTAGGCATTGATTGAGAGCATTGAGAGGATGTGGATCTGTTGGAGTTCATTGAACCAAATGCAATAGATATTAATTGTATGATGGAATATATTCTATACATGGAGATAGAAACGGAGAGTTGGGATCCCCGTGATCTTTGGAAGGGCCAAGTGCATGAAGTAAAACAATAGGAATGGCATGAAATTCACGTCATGATCTTGGTTTTTGGCATTTATGTTTTTAGAAGTGTCCTCACTTACAATCTGATTTAGCAAATAATCCCTCGCTAGAGGTGCTTCGTTGCTTGTTGGTCGTGTTGCAAAGTTTAATACTCTTGACTTCTTCTTCCCATTGGCGTGATGAATCCCACTTGGGATTTTGAAAGGAGAGGTGAGAGATTAAGCTCGAGGATTCAGAAACATGGAAAGGGAAAGCATTCCTCCATTTACCTTCGATTTTCTGAGAAGAATCTTGAATCTACACCTTCTTAAGATCTAAAAAAACATAGATTTATAACAGATCTATGTTGTTATCTTAAGATTTGAAAACTTTCACTATTGATTTACATATAACAAATTACATATTTAGGACCATAAACAACAAAAATAGCTATATAATTTTAATCAACAATAAAATGAATATTAGATTTGAAAAAATCAACAATTTGATTTTGAAATTTTTTGCAATTATTAACTAATTTTTTCCTTATCAAATTGACAAAAGAGTTACACTAGTACTATTGTCCTTGAGCTTGAAGAGTTTTTGGTTGATGTTGTGGAGTCTTCTTTGCATCCTCAATCCATCACCAATTCTTTTAGAACATTTTTAACATATCTCTCATACCAATGTTGACAAAGTGTCTTAGACACGTAATTTTATTAAATAAAGAAAAACGGAGTTACAAAGATAGTGAGTGCATAAAGTCTATGTACCTGACATGAAAAAGAGCTAGTTTATATAGCCCAAAACTATGCTAAACTCTGGGGAAAAAAACAATCACATAATCATATGAATATGATAGGTGTCTTTTACATATTAAACTAAATATCATATTGAAAAATATGCTAGAATAAACTAATTTCTAATTAGACTTCTAGAACTATAGCTTTATTAGGCTAGAAAAAATAACCATCTAACTTAACACACATAATCTCCCACTAGTACATTTGGGTCAAATTCCGACGGCGTGTTTGGCACAATTGCCACTTTATATTGTCGGGAGAACGACAAACAATGGACCCCATCAAACGTCATTTCACATGACATCATTTTTCTGATGCCATAGGTATCGTCTCTATTGCGAAATTTAATGTGGACACGTGTCATCTCGAATTTGATTGTCCAAACCCCATATAGTCGTCGCTACAGTGACACTAGAGACATCAGAATTCCATTGTCCCATTTTGTCGTTCTCCATAATGTGGACGCCATGTGACTGACATTAGGGACATCAGAAGACCGACGGTTGGCAACGTCAGTGGAGAGATAGTCAACTATATACCAATGAGAAGGACGCCATGTGACCGATGTTAGGGACATCAGAAGACCGACGGTTGGAAACATCGATGGAGTGACGATCATCTATATACCAATGAAAAGGATGCCAAGTGACCGATGAAATCGGACATCAAAAGACCGAAGGCTGGCAACGTCGGTGCAAAGATGGTTAGTTATATACCAACGACAAGGATGTCATGTGACCAATGTTAGGGACGCCGGAAGCATGACAGCTAGAAACATTGATGGAGTGATGGTCAGTTATATACCAACGACAAGGACACCATGTCACCGACGTTACAGATGTTAGACGATCGACGACCTATAGGTGTTTTAAAAAAAAATGAGCTCTTTCCCTTCAACTAATGGGTTTGGAAACTAGATAAAATAAGAGAAGGTCTAAAGATGGCAGGGAAAAGTTAAATCTAGTGGAGTATGCAAGTTTATAGGCCCCGAAATGTCATTGATCGTGATCCTTCGATATCAACAGTCGACAACAGTTGCAGAGGTTGAAGTTGCACGGAGTATAATACCAAAAAGCGGTCTCTTAATTCAAACCATGGTTTTCTCCCGAGTGTATGTGGAATCATCGGGCGCATTGTGGAACAAAAGGTGGATTTCCTTGAAACCATTTTCTCACACCCCCACAAATTTTGAAATGTATAAAGGTCGTCGGTCGATTTATTTCATTTGGTTTATTACTTTTCGAATACTGGAACCGTTAGGACCCTATCACGACCACCATTTTCCACTTGCAGATCAATTGTACACCATTTGCACGCCATTTCTATTCGTTTCCAGTTACAGGGAAGAAGGTATGATCCACACCAGATCATATCCAAAAGAGATGATAGATTACGACATTCCTTCTGATTTGGAATGGAAGGAAATGGTCTAACTGGGTAAGACAAAATGCAGTGTTGAGTCTTGCACAAGAGGTTAAGCCTCCTTATAGGATTCCCCATATAAACACCTTCATCTTGTTGTGATAAGAGAATATTTTAAGCTCTGTGAAGAGTGATTATCACTCTCTCTAGTCAAGAGAGAGAGGCCATCTTGCACATTCAATTAGATAAATAAACCGGAGAATAAAAATTCCTTCTCAAGGTCTAGCACAATGCATTCCATGTAGTAATGCATGTAAGAGTGTTGTTGGTATCTTATTCTTTGATGACCCCCACATATATATTTATAGAAGTTTGGTGATAATAACACTATGCTTAGGCAATTCCATTTAAATGGTTACTTGCAAGAAGGAGGATATTCTCTTATATCATCTTTGGGAAGGTTTGCAAGTAGGCGGCAAGGCTACATATCCATGAATATAGAACATATCTACACATTTGACCACCATTTTTAGGTAATTAAATTTAGGTGTCTAAATAGAAAGTGGATCTAGAAGCCCTAGGTGTAAGTGTAATGGATTTAGTGAAAATGTTGTCTTGTCCTTGGAAAATGATGAATATGTTGGGATCTTAGACATTAGATGATAAATTGATATGTGTTACGTTAAACTTATACTAATACTATGAGGATCAATTGCAATATATGCTATCAATGAATGAATTTTAGTGGAGATCCTAGGTCTGGATCTGGCTAGAGTTCATGCCAATCAAGGTGTTTGAGAGGTAAGGAGAGGGACATTGTAAAATACATGTGAAAATATTTGAGGAGAGACATACAACACATATAATATTTACTATCATGATGGAAATATTTGACGAGAGACATACAACACATGTGGAAATATTTGAGGAGAGACATATAATCTTTACTATCATGATTATATTAAAAGCATTATTAGTCCCTGTAGAAGCCATCAATGCATAATACTTAATGAAAGATTACAATATAAAGATTGGTCTGCATAAGCCATCAATGCATAATCTTCAAACCTACGCATACACTGCACCATCCCATCACTCAATAGGAAATCACTATATGATAGTGACCATGAAGGAAAAACTTGCCATACAATTGCCACATATTATACAATTACCACATATTAAACCATAGTTAAGCATTTCATGCTACTCCTCAAATGAAAATTTAAAATTCATAATTTGTTGTTGTATCATCATATTATATTTAGTTTTTAGAGGAATTTCATCCACAAAAGAATGATTCTTACTTCATGTCATATCCATACCTTTACTAAAAAAATATACAACAATTGCCTAAAATGTTCTCTCGACGATCACATATTCAACCATAATTACCCATAATTACCAATTGATTGGATCTTTCAAGTAAAAAGGTTATGAAACCAGAGGAGCCATGATCAAACTATCATTTCCATTTCCAAATCTACTTGGTAGGGACTAAGATTCCATGCAGCCCTTGTTATATATGCAATGAAATAATATATGAACCATATGAGAGAGATATGACAAATGAACAAAGTGGAGCTTGAACAAGCTAAGGTAAATAGTGAACAAAGAGCTATAAAACATTTTTGAGCCATAGGTTGTAAGGATATTTTTGTAGTGAGCTCAAAGCTATGATATTTTCTATGTGATCCAAAGTGTTGTATGTTGATGCAGTTAAGATTATTGACCTAAAGCCACTCTTGTACCTTATGTAGCCATACTATACATGCCACAGTTTAAACAATAGTTGTATTTTTTGCACATTCAGTTGTTAGTTATTTCACTATGATTATTGGTACACAATCACTTTAAGTTCGCCTGAAATTATATGTGTTGACATATGAAAAAAAAATTAACCTATTTTCAATGATTTTGTTAACATTCTTGGGTGTCGTTCATTATCAACTAGTGCATGTGTGATGCAATATGCAATTTTTGTAGGAAGAACTTGTTATGTTGTACTTATATGAATAGGTTGTGTAACCTAAAAATACATTAAGGATGGTTGGGAGTTTTTATATGAGTTTGTAACACATCAATCAACATATTCTAGAAAGGATTAGAATTGCATTGGTTTTCAACTGCGCAGAAGAATTCCGCCTCCTTCCCAACATGGTACCAAATCCTAGTTTGATATCATTCTGGAAATTTAAAAATATGTATCAAGATTAAATGTATTTTGGCTATTAAGCAAGGGGGATAATTTTGTTGACCTCTTCAAGCATTCCCCTATTATAGATCACGTGGGATAAATATAACTAATCCATTTGGAAATTCCAGATACAAAATGTGTTAATGAAACACAGGTTATTGAAGATTGTACATAGTAAGGAAGTTTATCCTACTAAAGAAACATATTGATTTAGTGAAGTTTGAGGGACATGTTGAATATGAATAGTATATCATAATTTCTAGTGGGGTAGATCATATCATTCCTCAAACTAGGAACATGAAGAGTTCACATAATATATGAACTGCACTATAGATTTTTTATGAGATCTTGAATAAATTGAGTGTCTTTACTTAGGTAACCGATTGTAGGTCTTGAAACTTTGTGACAAAAATAATGTTGTTGACTATGTGATACACATACAAGATGTATTTGACCAACTGGTTGCAATTGGTGATAAAATGGATCCAAAGGATTTGGTTTCTTTGACAAAAATATTGGTTGAATGAGGTATTTCAAACTTTTGTAACCAATTTGAATGTTTCAAGAAGAATTGGAACAATTTTACTTGATTTTCCTAGTGGCATGTTACTCCAAAAAATAACAACACTTGAATAGGTTCAAAAGTAAAAGTTTTGATCAAGATCTCACAATGAAAAAAATGAAGAACTATCAAGGGAATAAATTTGAGCAGATGAAATTTTGAGAAGGAAATTTGCAGAATGCAGAGAAATATTGACAAAATATTGTTGTGTGTTACTACTATAAATATAAAGGATATAATGCACAATATTGATACAAGAAAATACATGAGTAGAGTAAGAATCATCCATTAAATGTGACAAAGAATAATTATGATAACAACAATGAGGAAGGTGCATTGGTCACATCACTTGTTGTGATTGATACTTTCAAAGATGCTTGGTACATTGACTTTGGTGTGACCAGACATATGACCGGAAGGCGTAATCAATTTGGAAAGTTTGAACCACTACATAATGAGATAAAAATTTGGCAATAAAAGGACCCCAAATATTGATGGTAAAGGTGATGTACTTGTGTTGCTACATATAGGTGAGACATGTGACATTGACAAAGAATTAGATTTGAAATTTGAATTTGAAGATAAAATGCACATGATAATTGAAATTCAAAAAGGATATGCACTCATAGCTCAAGTTATGAAGAAGATCGTATATATCAAATGTAAGGAAAATAAATTGGTGCTAATTGTGCATTGGCAACAACAATTGACTCTAGCAGACTATGTCATTGAAGGTATGGATACTTAAGTTTCTCTAGTTTAACTTTACTACATAAATTGAATATGGTGTATTAGCATTCTATAAATTTGTTTTGGCTGAGAAAACAAATGAAAAAGGTAACTTGAAAACCAATTTGGAGATGGGTACTAGCCTACTCAGCTCAGAGAGGGCTCTCTCTTGTCACTTGGTCTCTAACAGATAAGTTTTTTTTAACAAGTCGATGGCTAGGTTTTGTTTCTTTGAAAGGGTTTTTTATGATTTCGCTGGCAAGAAAGGGAGGGATACATAGGGCTATAGAATCAAACATCTAAAAAACAAATGAAAGCACTGAATGGTAGTTAGAACTCTCCAGAGGATAAAGGCTAAATGAGGTAATGAGTCTAAATTATAAATTGAAATTTGCAGGGTGTAAGAAGAAAGGAGAACAGATAACTGCACCAAAGCATAAAATAAGATGAATTATGACCTAGTTAGGAGGAACTTAACATAGTTTAAATTGCTTAAGTCGATAGCATCACAAGATGAATTATGGACCTTTAAATATCCAATTTAAACAGGAGATAATGAAAATGAAATCAAGAACACAGGAAATACATACGAAGAAAGAAGACGAATATAAGACCACCGCCATTAGAATATTTTCGTAGAAAGTTCGGGACATATTCATGTGCATTCCATTCAAATTCAGAATATTACATTCAAGTTCCGAATAGTTATATTTCATGCCCTTGCACTTCTACCAACGCCCCATACATTCGGAACTCCTAACATTTATACAAACTCGGTTCCTTTGGTTTGAAACTGATTACAATAAAATCAGAAAGAAAACATTTTGTTTTGAAACCGATTAAAATAGAAAAGAAACTATTTTGGTTTGAAACCAATTACAAAATAGGAAAGAATTGTTTCGGTTTGAAACCTATTACGAAAATAGGAAAGAAATCATTCACAAAATTTGTGGTTCGGCCCTTTCGGTAGTTTGTTCCTTTTCTTCACCCTTTAACTCTTCTTTGACCTTTCATATGATTTGTTGTACTTTATTGACATATGGACATCATCTACTAGGCCCTGGAAAACTGCATTTTGTCTTACCTAGCCAGACTATTTCCTTCCACTGCAAATCAGAAGGAATGTTGTAATTTGTCATCTCCTTTATCAGAATATCCAAGTCAATGCAAGAATCATATGACATGACTGGCAGTCCAAGCTTGACTGTTTTGAACTGATTCAAAATCTCAAAGTCGGTAATCAGTCGGTCAACTAAAGTGGCTCCTTTAAAACTCTCCTCCAGGGTTTCAAACTTAGAATGATCCATTTTGGAATGAGTCAAATGAGTATTGTATTCTTCCTAGTCATACAATTTTCCCTTACCATCCCAAAATGGTGGAAGACCTTTGATAAACAATTCTTCAAATAAATATTTAAACTCTTGTACACTCTACTCCATCTGTGTTCCTTTGGCTTGAACTGATTTCAAAAGGTTGTGTTTGGCGATAACCCTCCTGGCCCAAATAATCAATGTAGTTGTGTCCTTAACTCCAATGGTTTGAAGCTCTTCATTAGGAACATATTTGAGTAAATGTATGGCGTTCTAGGCCCATTTTGATGGCTTTTTGGCTAAGTTTGCATTCACAAAAGTACACTCATGTCTGGTTGTAATGGCTATGTTGTCTCTATCCTTAATGAAATTCAAATATGATCTAAATTGGCAGCTTCAGCAGCTATAGAGTCCCAAATGATATTCTTGGCCCCCTGTAACAGACCTTTGCCTCTTAACCTCACTTTTAATTTATTTATTCTCTCTTGCAAGAATGCATTCTCCTTTTGAAATTGAGTTATCATTTCATCTTTTACATGCATCTCATGCTTCAATTTCTCTATACTTTCCTTCAATCCTTTGATTTCTCCTTCCTTCAGGCTAACTTGTGACATAGCCTAGACAATTTCTTCAGTATTTGATCCAATTTCTGCAGCAGGAGTTGAAACCATAGCCTTATTTAGCAATTATGTCTTTCATGTCCCCATTTCACCTTTTCTTGTTCCAGCTGCAACACCTTAGCTTTGTAATCTAGTGTCTCTTGATGAAGTGTTGTCTTTTCCTGTTCCAGAACTACCAATTATGTTGTTTGTGGATTCTCTATAGTAGGCATTTTCAATCTCTTCTTCAAACTTTGAATTATTTTGTCTTTCTCATCTAATGAAGACTTCACCCCTTGGGAACCTTCAGACTCGAACCTCTTAACCTAAGTTTTCCAAGATATGTTAGATGCCTTTTCTTGCCTCAATTGTCTTTCCAATTTTTCTGCATAAGATAACAATTTTGAATTCTTCAAGCTCAAACTCAAGTAATCAGAATATAACATGTCACTAGTTTTCCTGTGGAATTTGACCTTGTCTGGGGAACTTATGTTGTCATATTTTATCTTTATTTCAAAAATTTTGTCTTCTTGTGCAAATGTGATGTTAAAGGTCTTATTTTCAACATCTCTTACTGTGAATAGAGAAGATTTATGATGAGAGATCGTTTCAACTTCAGGGAATAAATCCTTAATCTCACCTAAAGCTATATTTCCCTTCTCAGCATATTGTTTTGCCAAATCCTCCTTAGACTGATAAGTTGACCCAAATGTTTTATCAAAAATATATTTCTTACTACAAAAAGTTCTTGAGCTTCCCTCACTTTGGAGTTTATTTCCTTCTTCAATCTCTACAGTACTAGTACCACTTTCCACCATATTTACATTTTCTTGATCACTGGACTCGTCATATTCTAAATCCACAATATGTGTTGGTTGTGTAACCTTCATATTCTTTTTAATAGTCTGTTGGTCATCAATATCCATAACCTTTGAAATGCTTCTCTTGTTGTAAACACTTGTTTTAGGAACTTTAATCATAAGCTTATGAGGAGCTTGTTGTGTTTGAATTGGTTGCAAGGTTACTTCCACTTGTTATGTTTGAATTGGATGCAAGGTCACTTCCACATCAACACAGACTTCTAGATTCGCCAACCTATCAAAACGTTCAACCTGTTCATGCTCATAAGGAGAATTTGTGTTCATATGTATTCTTTTGGATATGATCTGGTGTGGATCATTCCTTCTTCCCTGTAACTATGCAAAACCAAAATCTTTGAGATTTGCTTGAACTTGAGATAAACATGATCTATACTTGACAATAAAGGGGCCAATGACAAAAGGGAACTTATGGTTGGAGTCTCTATGCAACTTTAGGAAATTGATTCGGATTATTTTCGGCACGAAATGAGAGTGGACATATAATAAAGAATTGCATAGAGATATCGCGGATATCCAATACTATAATAGAAATGTATCAGAGATGCAACCATAAACACAGATATACAGTAATACACAATTTATATTAATGAAACAAATGTACAGAGACTGTAAAAATACAAAGTGAAAGACTCACTAGAATGGTGGCAGCTTATCTCTGTAAAGAGATGTGACAGCTACTCACATTCGCAAGAAGATGATTACAATGAGGCTCTGAAGGACTTTTTACAATAAAAAGGAATGCCAAAAACCCTAGACATCCAAAAACCTAACCCTAGGAGATGAAGCTCCAAAAGTCATGTGGGCCCCGTTTGGGAAGTTAGTACATCAACTTCCCGGGGTTGTAACTTTTGCATACGATCTTCGTTTTAGGCACATGATATCCTGTTGGAAAGGTATCATCGAGGAGATTCATTTTGGGGGATCAATCATGTCTTGATATAGTTGGAAAAGGTGGGTGGCCACTGATATCCACTTGGATCAATCCTCCCTCCTTAGGAATCAATGGTCCCCATTGCGTTGAGTGCCCAGGGGAGAGCGAAAACTGTTTGTTGAATCTGCATCTTGGTGAGATGCTTGCCTTGCTAGAGACATTGCGTTGTTCAGGTTGTGGAAGTCTGTCACGAACCTATTGAGGCTAAGGATGTTAAATAAGTCGAGCTACATGAGAGGATGGTGTGCAGAAGGAATCTTTACGCTTTGTTGCAACCTTGTCGACCTGCTTCTATTGGATAGAAGGTTCTTTGGGTGAGGCTATAGTGGTTACAGTGTCCTTCTATTCCCCTTTTGAATAGATTGTGAAGAAGCTAAATTTTGCAGTATGAGATACTACCTTGCGGCACTGTTTAGGTGGAACAATAGTCGGAACTACCTCTAGTATTCTACAGAGATGACCCCCCAAAGTAACAATGACACTAGGAGGTCTAGACTCATAAACATCATGGCATCTCCACATATATAATTGGCCCAAGAGGACATCACAGACATCCAATGGGGCAACATCACATAATACCTCATCCTTGAAGGGTTGGATGTCATATGACAATCGACACCGTTGATTGACATGGAGATCTCGTCCTTGGCGAAGCCACCCAATGTTGTATGGTTGCAGGTGTGGTGTTGTCGAAAATCCCAATTGTTTGAAGACCTCTACTGAGATGAGGTTCTTCTATATAATGCTATCAACAATAAAATACAATGGGGTCCCCTTCACCCACATCTGTGAATGAAAAAGGTGCTCCCCCTCTTTAGGATCTGTTGGTTCTTCTAGTTGAATTGTTGCGGTCATGACAATATCAGTGGGGTCTGCGTCAATGATCTGTCCTTTACCAGTATTTTCATAATTAGATTTTGAATCAGGGTTCAGCTCCATGTCTTTGATCTCGGCCACCAATGACTGTTTTGAGTGACATTCATCGGTGTTTTTCTATGGGATTTTGTGGAAATCACACCATTTTTCGGTGTCCTTATTTGTCTTCCCATGACCCTTCTTTTCCTATGGCTTGGACTATTTTTCAGGAGACTATTTGTTAGGGTCGTCTTTGTCATACTTTGGTTGTTTCGGATTTGCAAACCTGAACTTTCGTTTATTCTGGTGCTTAAATTTCTGCTCGATTTTAACAACATATCGATAAGCAACACTGAGTGATGAGATGTCTAGAAAATCCATTTCAGTTTGAATGTATATCTGTAGAGCCCCATGGTATTTCAAAACCAAATGTCGTTTGAAGTCTTTGATACCCAGCTTGGTGCGCAAGGTATGGAAGTTATTGGTGAACTCTGGAACTTCTTGGCCCCTCTCTTTCCATAGTGTGGTCCATTGCATGTACTGGTCCTCATAGTTGCCAACACAATAATATTGTTCCTTTACTGCATCCACAAAAAAATCCCAAGTGGGCTCAGCCCCATATATTCTAGACTCCTCTGTGGAACTTTGCTCCCAGTAAGTTTCCCACCAATATTTGACATGAGGGAGATATTTAAGGATTTTGATGGTGATTTTTCTCTGTCGAAAAAATTGTGAATAGAGAAATAACCTTCTAGCAAATTTTACCATTTGTCTAGGGCTTCTGCATCTATTTTTCCTTCAAATACAGGAATATCAAAATTAACTTGTACCTTGAAAGGTGAGGTGCTTCCAAAGTGGCCTCTTGATGAAGATGTGCAGGTTTCTATCGGTAGGCATTGAAGGATGTTAAAAACTACTAAAAATATTAAATTACCAAAATTACCATAAAATTGTTTTGATCCAGTTGGAAAAGGTGGGTGGCCACCGATATCCACCTAGATCAGAAATGATTTGTTTCAGATATAATTATGTGTCTGATGAATTCAAGGGCAAATATTCTAAGAGTTATAAAAACAACCAATAGGTAAGGAGATTCATGACAACCATAAACCCATATTATTGTTGAATGCATGAATAATACCCAATATCCCACTCTATTCTATAGATTTGGTTGTAGATAACTTCTCATGTCATCTGGAACTCTAGGCAGGCTAGTATTGAAAATCAGACTATAAATCTTGGGCATAACTTTGTTAGTGAAGATGAGCAATGTAATTATTTTGCATTCAGTTGACACAAATGTTGCTTCAGGAAATTCTATGTTGTTACTTGTTGGGAAAAGTTTCAACAGATAAGTATAGTATCTGAAATGCCTCAGGGAGTGGAAATTCATTAGGTGTTTATGAATAGTATCATCTAGGAATTTATTAAATTTAATACGGACTGACAGACCAGACTTGGACTTGAAAAAGGTCAAAAGGAAACCGAGCATGAATTCCACTACATACTTGTCACTATCTCACCCTAAGACTTGACTCAATAAGGAGCAGACCCATTGAACTTCAATGACCATTAGATTGACATTCAATGGCACAGAAAGACTTCCTGAAAACTGTTCAGGTTTGACAATTTGTTATAAAAAAAGGATTCAGACTTTTGATGGACATTCCCTATATATCCAAATCAATTTCTCTTCATTGAATGGTTCATAATTTGCAGAAAAAGACTCTGGTATACCGAGGGATTCTCAAATTGACAAACATTCTATCCTACACAAGACCTAGGACCCCTATTTATTGACAATGACCCTTTCTTCATGAGAATATTGTTCAGTGCACCAACCTACAAATTCAGGGAATGGGAAAGAAATTTCGACAGCATAGGGTACTATGGTGGCCTGGACTGCTTCTAGGAATGGTATACTTTTATTGATTATATCATACAAATTACTTCTAGACACATAGATAGGGGAAATGGTGATTTCAACATCGAAAACATCTGCACCCCTGTCAATTAGGGATTCTTCTATTGTTGTAGAGTTTTTTTTTGTCACTGAGGTTATAATGGGATCCCTGGTTATGATGTAAATACCTGGAAATGAGCATAAATGGTGTGCATATGGTGTATTGTTGGGTTGCAAGTGGAAAACGATGGTCGCACCAAGGTTCTAATGGTTCCAGTATTCGAAAGAAATAAAAAAATGAAATAAATCAATTGACGACCTTTTATAGATTTCAACTTTGTGGGGGTGTGAGAAAGTGGTTTTGAGGAAATCCACCTTTCATTCCACAATGCACCTAGTGATGCCACGTACCCTCGAGAGAAACTCATGGTTTAAATTGTGGGACCTCTTTTAGGTGTTATACTCCGCGCAGCTTTAACCTCTGCAACTATTCTCGGTCGTTGATCTCGACAGATCACAGTTCATGAATTTTCAGACCTGATCAACTTAGAACCTCCCCCAGATTTAACATTTCTTTTCATCTTTATACCTTCTCTTATTTTACCTGGCTTCTAAATCAATTAGCGCGTCTGCAAGATTTTTGGAAACTTGGCCTCAAGCAGTAAAAAAAATTATTGGTGACTAACATGGTGTATGGATTACCATAAACATAGGACCTTTGTGCTTGTATTCTTAGCAAGAGAGTTTCCCTATTGGAAAAGTGTGTCATGCAAAGTTAGTACTATTCAATTTATGCAAGAAAATGCATGAGAGTTTCCCTATTGGAAAAGTGTGGCATGCATTTTATTTGTAAAGCATGCACAACCGAATTTGAGAAGTATGTTGATGCACAAGATATCATTGTTACTAACACTCTTGAAATTCTACCTTAATTTGGATAAGAAATTAAATAATCTACTCTAATT
>JZKD02S1777097.1:394004-414530 GCA_000966675.3 Picea glauca
GGAAGCATTATCAGGTTCTATGTGATGATTGGTTGATGGTGATGATTTAATGTAAAGTTTTATTATCTCTCATATATTCTTGGGTGGAAGGAAGGGGAAAGAATGAAGAGTTCAACTCTGTCTTGATATTGGAGGATTGTATCTTCCTCTTGGATGTTTATCCCTCCCTCTACATTTGGAAGTTGTAGCTACCTTTGGAAGCCATTACTTCCCTTGAACAATAAACTATTGATTATTTCTCATATATTGTGCATGGTATATTATGTTGTATTGGTGTAACTCTTATACTATTGTTCATTTCTCATTAGATATAGTTGAATGGTTTAAGTATAAGTTGAAAAAGGTTTTAAATTGCACTTGATATTGATTCACCCCCCTCTCAGTATCAACAGTAAGCTTATTAATAACCCAGTTTCACATCTGATTTCGAGTCATGTCAATGCTAAATAGAATACCAAGATACCTGGTGATTTCCCCCCTTTGAACCCATTTCCATTGGGAAGGAATCCACCCTGGGTGATCGTCTAATACAATAAGTATCATAGAGGTTTTCTCCTCTTGTAGTATCTCTTTAGAAGCTTTAAAAAAGGTGTTCATAATCATAGTGGGAGTTGATTAAATATTACTAGGGAAGGCCAATAACTTTACCTTGGTAAACTACCTTTTATAATAGATAACCCAAGGCATCATATGTGAGAACATATAAATTAGGGACTATAGGGTATCCCTGTGTCATTGATCTGCTAAGAGGAATAAGATAAGTAGGGGATCTATTAACACACACAATAACCAAAGCATTGGAAAAGAAAATATTGACATAATATATTAAATTTGACCCAAATCCTAGCCACTCAAGCATGTGGAGAATGAATTTCCACTCCAAGTTGTCATAGGCCTTGTAATAGTCCAACTTTAGACACATTTCTTTAAAACCTCTCTCTTTGGCCAGAAAAAAATACAAACATTCAACGATGGAAATAACTCACAAAATTATCTTCCCAATAGTATTTCAAATACAAAAATCTTCCACCATATAAAGATAAATCTAGATCTTGATGTAAACCCTGGAAAATTTTAGTTTGATGATATGACAGATAATTTTTTCGAGCATGATTGATTTGGAAGCCTAATTTTGTCTAATGAATATGAGCCTGGAAATCAGAAACCTAATCATGATCTCCTTGCTAACAAATATAACCATAAGGTATCATAGTTCTATAATCAACCTTGTCCTAAATATGATAAATACTCTTAGGTAATTACTCTTGGTAGTCCAAAAAACGTTTTGGACTCTTATTCCATTGGTCATCATGATTTTATTTATGATGATCCCTTAGGAACCTACCATTTGGATGACATTTGCTTCCCAAAAGAAAGTGAGAAGATGCCTAAAGTTCCCAATGATGGATCCAATCAACTTTGGGTTTCCCCCAAATATAGTTTGCTAAAGACTGGTTAACACTTATCGTTATCTAATTCAATACATCTTGATACCTTTTTGTACAAGAAGGATGTTAAGGAAAGTGTTTTTTAGCTATAGATTGTTTATGTGGAAGCTCTAATTTTTGCAACCCCATCATAACCCAAAAACTCACTCTGTTTGACCTAAGTTGGCCTCTATTTCATGATGGTTATATTGTGTCTTGCACTAAAGAGAGGATATGCTCTAACCATGTTATTCTAATTTAGATAGATAGGCATACTACTTAGCTTCCATTGTGTACTAAAGGAGGAAAATTGTATCATTGCGTAAAGGAGGAAAATTGTATCATTGAATCACTTTTTGGGTTTTCATGATCAGCATGCAAGGATCTTTAGGATGGATGGACACTATATTCTCCATGATCTGGAACAATTCCTAGAAAAAAGGAGGCTTAGTACAACAACACTATTTATGGAAATTTTTCTCATTTCATTTGGCCTTATTCTAGGAGGACCCCTTGCAGTAGATGCATGAACTAACACTTCATCAATCCCTACAGAAAGCCAAGGTTTATTTCACTCAATATAAATGGACTCCTATATACCATTACTGGATGCAAGGAGAGAACATGACAAGTACTAAACAGATGATATATCTCAATAAATTAGCACATAGAAAACCCTGTATTAATAAATAATCACATAACAATTCATAAAACATTAAAAATAACTAGAATTGATGGCTATAAAACATTAAACAATTACAATTCTTTCTAATGGATTACTAAAGACATTTTTTGTTGGCATCTTCTCTTCCAAGGTACATCCATTCATTGTGTTTGTGATGGTTTTTATTTCAGTGTCGCTATGATAAAGAAGTGTCTTTTCTTTCTTGTATCTGACTACAGTTACAATTGGTGAAGGAAGTGAATAAAAGAAATGAATTGGAGTTTTTCATACTTGTTGAATGATTTCCTAAGCTCACTAATTCTACATCCAAAAAGGTTTAAACTTGAAAGTAATCAACACGTAAACCTCTCTACTTGTAGATAAAGGGAAATTGGTTTGTGAGGATGTGGATGAGATGATGTATGTCCAAGAGGAAATAACTTTGAATAACAAATTTTTCTAGCTTCTTTGAAATGTTCCCAGACCATAGTCTTTGGTTATTCCATGTATGTTTCCTTCACTTTGCTTGGGGTTTAAGAGGTCCCAATGCCCTATTAATTCATCCACATATTTCCTGGAGGGGTCTCTTATGTACTCTTTAATATAGGAAAGGTCAAGAATTTGATTCTGTAATGCACAAGTGAGACATATTTCTCCTAATGGTAAAAATTCACTTACACAATTTGGTGATGATAAATACATTATTTTGAAATTTCCAAAATCCATTTTAAGGAAAATATCAAAGATCACATCTTTTTCAAAAACTAGTAAGTGCACATCAAAGTTAGCAGAATTAGAATTAGATTGAACTAGATGAGGCATTCATCCTTGAGTTTTTTATTCAATATATATATATAATACACTGTATTTATAATATTGTTTTCCAAGGATAGGTCTGGTACTATTTCATTGTCATAGGTGCTCTCTAGAGTTTTGGTGTCAATGTGGTGGGTGCAGGGCTTGGTTGTGGTTGTGACACAACAAGCACTAGTGGAGGCACAAGAAGGGAAATAGTGAATGCCTATGTTTTACTCTAACATTGGCATAAGGGTATTCCAAAGGTCCACACCTAGGTACTAAGAGAATACGCGCAAGAGAACTAGGTGAAAATAGGGATGCAAATGAAGTGTGAGAGTTGATGCAGGTGTGCAGGTGTAGGCTCGATTTAGGGCCAAGCTGACTTGGTTTGGTGAACCCATGGATGTTGAGAGAAGTTTCGAAGGGGTTTTCGAAGGGGTTTTCTAAAGGGGTTTCTCTGGAGTTCCAAAAGGGTTTTCTCCGGTTAAAGAGATTTTCATTTGCTGAGAAGAATTGTGCATGTTTTCTAGACCCTAGGGTTACAAATGTTCAAATTGGACTCAATTTGGATGTTCATATTGGTAGTAAAAAATAACTTCACACAAAAACAAACGTAGGATAAAGGATAATTCAAGTTTATTCCTAATTTGAATTCGAGTGTGAAGAGGTACTCACCATCCTTTCCCTCTCCCTCAGTATCGGCATCGCCTGGTCAATTTCACAGATCCTTGCCCTCTCCCTCCATATCGGTGTCGCCTGATAAATTTCACATATGTCCCTCAACAGTCTCGTGCGTAGGAGCAACTATTTCCCTCCCCTTGATCTCGGAATTTCCTGATCTCGACGATCTCGCGCAGGTGAAACTATTTCCCTCCCCTCGGATCTCAAAATTGCTTGATCTCAATGGTCTCACACGTAGGTACATGTATTATTAAAATGAATATTAGAGTGTGAATGGGACCGCACGGTTCTCGGTTTGTTTTTGTTGTGTATAGTTATGTTATAACATATATCACATGTATGTTACATATATGTTATAACATACATGTGCTATATGTTATAACATTATGTTATATATGTTATACATAAGAGGTAGTGGTTTAAAGGTTATAGTGTTTAATAATTTTAATGATTCAAGGTTATAGTTTTTACAAGGGTTAGGGGTTAGGTATTAGGTAATATAAGGGTTTAATGTTATAGGCGTTAAGGGTTACAAACATTAGGGATTAGGCATTAAATTCAAGCATCATTATAAGTGTTAGGATTTATACAATTATAAGGGTTTGAGAGTTAGAATCTAGAGTTTATGAGGGTTACAAGCTATACATGTTAGGGGTTGGGTAGGAGTCAGGTGTTAGGAATTATACCTATTATAGGTTAGGGATCATAAGAGTTATAAGGGATAATTATTAGGGGTTGGAGTTTATGTTAGTTTTATGGGTTTTAGAAGTTATATATTAAGTGTTATATGGGTCATAGGTTAAATATTTACAGTTATAGGGGTTGGGGATGTTAGGGATAATAGGGATAAAGGTATATAAGTTTTGTAGGTGTTAGGATTTATACAAATATGAGGGTTTGAGGTTATAATATTTAATTAGTGATTATACTAGTTAGTGGCGATATGAGCCATATGGGATAAAAATTATAGTGTTTTAGAGTAAATTAGAGGTTATAAGGGATAAGGGTTTCATGTGATAAATGTTATAAGAATCAAGGGTTATGAAGATATAGAAATTAGCTTTTAATGATTAGAATTTCTAGAGGTTATATGGGTTAGGATTTATAGGGGATAGTGGTTATAATTTTTAAGGGGCATGAGTTTATAGAGATATTAAGAATGCTAAGAGTTGGTGGTTTTAAGGTTAAAGGTTTTAATAATTTTGTTTTGTTTGTTTTATTGTTTTAATAAATTTATGTATTATATATATTATATTTATATATTATATATTTAGATATATATAGGTATTTTCTCTCTGTGTAAATTTTGTGTCTCACATTATAGGTGAATCTTATGTAAGCCCACATCAGGAATCGTAACGAAAATGAGGTAGGGCAGTCAAACACAACGCAATGCGAGTTGGCAAGAGGGGCGGCCACATGAGGAATCATAATGAAAATAAGGCAGGATGCCCAAAGGCAAGGCAAGGCGAGTTGGCAAGAGGGGCATGCCCCACAAGAGGAATCGTATAAAAAATGAGGCAGATCGCCCAAACGCAACGCAATTCAAGTAGAAAAGAGGTGCACCCACCCACATGAAAGGCATGAAAATGGCCACACAAGGGATCACTAGGAAAGAAGACAAGCCAAATGTCGAATAAGGAGCAATTTTTTATTTGAATTAACCTTTTCAAGATGATTGGGGAAAGTCTGGGCACCCAAACGTAATGCAAGGTGAGTTTGCAAGAGGGGCGCCCACATGAGGAATCGTAACGAAAACAAGGTAGGGTGCCCAAACACAACGCAAGGTGAGTTGGAAAGAGGAGCGGCCACAAGAGGAAATGTAACAAAAATGAGGCAGATCACCCAAATGCAATGCAAGATGAGTTGGAAAGAGGTGTGCCCACCCATATGAAAGGCACAAAGGGGAAACACAAGGGAGCACTAGGAAAGAAGATGAGTCGGATGTCGGATAAGAAGAAATTTTGGCTTCGACTTAACTTTTTCAAGATGGCCTGGAAAAGGTTGAGCACCCAAACGCAACGCAAGGTGAGTTTTCAATAGGGGCACCCACATGAGGAATCGTAACGAAAACAAGGTAGGGTGCCCAATGTCAAGGCAAGGCGAGTTGGCAAGAGGGGCACCCACAAGAGGAATTGTAACAAAAAGGAGGAAGAGCACCCAAATGCAATGCAAGGCGAGTTGGAAATAGGTGCACCCACCCACATGAAAGGAACAAAAATGGCCACACAAGGGATCACTAGGAAAGAAGATGAATCGAATGTCAAATAAGGATAAATTTCGGCTTCAACTTCACTTTTTCAAGATGGCCTGAGCAAGGTTGGGCACCCACATGAGGAATCATAACGAAAGAAAGTGCAATAAGGCTCCAAGAAAGGTGGGTGTCCTCAATAATAAGTATAAACATAAGTGCAAGAAACATCCATAAGTGGGCATCTTCCTTCATGATCTAGGACATAAAACCATGAAACCTCTTGATCCCAATGTGAGATGTCCCATCAAAAAGAAATAAAAGGTATGAAATGTAACATCCAAAGGTGGACATATCCACAAACTAGAATTTTGAATTAATTCAAACCTCCAATGATAGAAAGTGTGAGACCTTCAAGAGAAACATCTCGTCAAACAAAGCATGGAAAAGTGAATAATGGCCTCAAATGGTGGATGTATTCCTCAAAACAAGTTCCAAGCAAGTGGATCCATGAAATAAGGAATCAAATTATATATGAATAACACATGTGGAATGTCTTCAATGATAAACTAGATCCATAAAGAAAGGGGTGGACCATCATCAATCAATAAATAAGACCATCACTTAACATGTAAATAAGACCATCCCTTAACATGTATGAAAGGAGGGTGAGCGCTCCACATGGGATGATGAGTAATATCCAAATTTTTCCTAAACAAGTGTGAAATCATCCCACAAGGCAAGGGAATTCCATGGTAGGCTCCTCCACCAACTAATAGGGCATAAAAATATGTAGAAGAGGGAAACGCTCGACATGAGGGTGTAATGCATGTCATAAAAAACCATAATATGTGTATGAATCCTCAACATGAGAAAGGGAATTCACCTCATGAAAATAAAACCATACTATACCATATCAACCTAAATGAATGTGAAATCAAGTGATATCAAGGGGAGAATTTTAAGCAAACAAAGATGCAAATACAATATTATCATAGCCAAAAATTGTTAGGGTGTTCCATCAAGGGAGTCATACATCAACATGTATCATCAACCATCCAATAATGATCATATAAGGGACTCCACAACCAAGTATACTACTATGAAAGTAAATCAATTACCAAGACAACTAGAGCATCAACATCATCTAGCCATCCATGACTACATCACTAATACTCTCATCAAATGCAATCCCAACCCCTAGGCCATCCAAAGATCAACTTGTAAACCTAACTTTGTGATGTAAATCACAAGAGTGGTGAAAAATACTAGTGTAGGCCTCATCTAAAATGAGGGGTAACGCTAGCAACACAAACTGGATAATTTTGAACATAATCAGAATTTCATTCCTCTTGCCTATGCCAATTTCTAGTAGGTTTGATTCCTAGCTTGCAACCCCAATGGATGAACCATCAATAAATTGAATTAATTAACTCAAGTGGCTCTATTGTTGATTATCTTGGTTAAAGTGGATTTAACCACTTTGTTTGATTATTGAATTACCAAGTCGATTTGATGTCACAAAAGCTTCAATTCACCCACCACAAATGTCATGCACCGACCCCGCATAGTGAGCATCGAATGGGGCCAATGTTGAAATTTATTCAATATGTGTCTGTATGCATCAAAATTTGACATGGTTAGACTAGACACATGCCTTGACGGTATGGGAGGGTTTCAATACTCAAGGATGTATGAAGTCCTCACATAATATTTGAGATTGTCCAAATTTGCATCAACGTTCATCATGTTGCACCTCTCATTGTCATCATTCGTCATTCCCTTCTATATAATTTTTTTCAGAACTATATTGAAATTTGACATGGAACTTCCAATACACCCATCACAAATTTCTTCCACCAAACCCCCACATTGAGTAGTGAATGGGGCCAACGTTAAAAGTTTTTCAATATTTTCCTGTATGCATCAAAATTTGACATGGCTAGACTAGATAGTTGCCTTGATGGTATGGGAGGGTTTCAAGGCTTAAGGATGTTTGATGTCCCTACATAATATTTGAGATCATCCATGTTTTCATCAATGTTCAATATAATGGATGTCTCATTGTCATCATTCGTTATTTCCATCTATATAATATTTGTCGAAACTCTCTTGAAATGTCATGGCACTTCCAATACAGCCATCACCAATGTCATCTTGCATCGACCTCGCGCAGTGAGCAATGAATGGGACTAACATTGAAATTTATTCAAAATGTACATGTATGCATCGAAATTTGACATGGTTAGACTAGAAACATGCCTTGATGGTATGGGAGGGTGTCAAGACTCAAGGATGTCTGATGTCCCCACATAATCTTTGAGATCATCCATGTTTGCATCAACGTTCATAATGGATGTCTCATTGTCATCATTCGTCTTTTCCATATGTATAATATTTTTTGGAACTATCTTGAAATGTCATGGAACTTCCAATTCACCCACCACAAATGTCATGCACCGACCCCACATAGTGAGAAGTGAATGGGGCCAATGTTGACATTTCTTCAATATGTTCCTGTATGCATCAAAATTGGACATGGTTAGACTGGACACATACGTTGATAGTATGGGTGGGTTTCAATACTCAAGGATGTATGATGTCCCCACATAATATTTGAGATCATCTACATGCTCATCAATTTTCATCATGCATGTCTCGTTGTCAATGTTTGTCATTCCCTTCTATAGAATTATTGTCAAAACTATCTTGAAATTTGACATGGAGCAAACTATCCATGTCAAATTCCGGTGCATGTCAAATGTGAACAGAGTATCCATGTAAAATTTCAGTGCATACATTTTGAAAAAAAAATCAACGTTGTCCCCATTCATAGGTCATTGTTTCCCATCATGTACTCTAGCCCTAGTACAATGTATTTTAATAGTTGTTTCCTTTAAAATTCGACCGAGAAAATTAAAATGAAACGAGAACGAGATGAGATGATATATAGAGTGGGTCTGTGAGTGATATTTGAGTATAAATATGAATGAATGAACTTATATTGGTTTCGAGAATAATTTATTCTCTACTAAACAAGGCCAACCACGTGAAGGTGGAATCTCATATGGCCCCTCCCCCCCCTCACATGGCTCACAATTCCCCAATACGCAATCTATAAAATAGAAAATAAACAAAAGAAACATAGTAATCATGCATAGAAACTACCAAAAAAAATGAAATAAAACTTAAAAACATGTAATTAACCCACATAAAAAATTATTTAAAGAGAATAATTCATACAAATTAAAATATCTAGTTGTGTACCTCATCGACCAATGCAACATTTGTATCATCCTTCTTCTGTATATTCTTCTTGATCATCCAACTCGACATCTGTATCAGCATCCGATTCAGAAACAATGTTGAAAGGATTGATGATATCATCATCGTCATCATCAATGTCATTTTCGAGCATATCTTCATCGATATCATCATCAAGAACTAGTGCATTGTCTCCTACACCTAGTTAATATTCTCCGTCTTCTTCATCTATCGACCCATATTCTTCCTGCTCTAGCTCTACATCATCTTCTTCTTCAATATCATCATCTTCATCTACAGTATACTTTACTAGCCTTCCTCTTGAATCATATCTAACAACAAATGACCAATCCCTCTTACTCGGAACCTTTGAGTAAAAGACTTGTTCACATTGACTTGGAAAAACATATGGGTCATTTTCTTTTTCAAAAATTGTTGTTTTAATCATCGAAAATTCATTGACATGTTGAATAATTGTTCTTTCCTCATCATGTTCATGCATTTGTAACCTATACCATTTGACATCGAACAAAACTAATTTGAAGGAATTAAATTCACACTCAATTATATCATTCAAAAACCCATAGTATCTATTTTCATATTCTCGAGGATGGATGTCACTCCTAGAGGAGATATTAGTGACCTGGAATACTACAACTATCCCACTATCAGAAGTTTTTTTTTTTTCATCCAACTGTTTGATGCAAAATTTATGACCATTGCACAACATAACCTTGTGGTGTTTCAACCGCAATATGCCAGACATGTAAAAGATGCATTGTCAATTAATAATAAACAAATTTATATAACTTGGAAAGTATAATATGAAAAAAAAACACCTATAGTAACATTAATATAATATAAAATCACTGAATAAAATGGGTGAATTTGTTTTCCTTTCCATCTTTCAAACAATATGATAAATCTATTTCCCTCTACGTAACATCGGAATCTCCATTACGACAAGCTTGTTTAACCAATTCAGACAATTCTTTCCATGATAACCTACCACCATGATGTTCTTTACATCTATCAATCCATACCTTCATCCAGTCAAGATTGTTTGCAATGTATAAATGTAGTGCATCCCAATCTTGAGCAACTGACCGATCAAAAAATCACAATTCACCAATATTAAATATTAGTTATAACCATGGTAAATTTTAATAAATGATGAAAGAATAAATATTAAATGAGTATGATCATATACACAAAAAAATGAAAAATTTATATTTATTAAAAATATCCACATTTTAATTACCGCTCACTTTCTTCATTGTACCTTTCCCCAACAGCTACTCCCTTTCAAATTTTTTGATGGAGTTCACATCCCAAATGCAATCCACTGCATGCATAGCTTGTGCTGCTAATTTAGGAATATAATGACTAATATACACCATGGATTCATATACCATATATCCCTCCACCAAAGAACCCTCAGGACGTGCTCTTTGTCTAACCAAATCCTTCAATGATTTCAAGTGCCTCTACACCATCCACATTGACCTTGTCTGTACAGGTCCACACATTTCAATCTCCTCAACTTGGTGTATGAGGTAGTGTTCTTGTGCATTGAAAAATGTTGGAGGTAGATACTTTTGCATTTCATGCATTAGCCGAGGAATTTCTCTCTTCCAATACTTTATATCATCTTCATGGATTTATTTCAATGACAACCATCTACATATCATGATGCAATAAAATAACATGTTTCAACAAAACATAATACATATTACATTACAAGTCAAACACATGTCATTAAGTACAAAAAAAAATTGAATTTTTTTTTGCATATATATTGCAGTTACTTACCTCATGTATTTTCCAAGATCATATATAACTTGTTTTATGTTGTTGTCAAAGTCGTTTGGGAGAGATAGAGGTAGAACATACTATAACAATAAAAACGAATCGTTACTTGTTCAAAACTAGAAAAAAAAAAATCTCAAAAAATGTATACGACCAATATATAAATATGAATACTAAAATGATTAATTACCTTAATGAAGGTATTCCAATCATGTGTTTTTACCCCACCAAATTCACCTTTCTTCATTAAGATATTCTTTATGTTTGAACAAAAACCCGTGGGAAATTTAATTTTTTGAATGACCTCTTTTACATTATTTCTTTTTCACTATGTTAATAACCATGGAAGGTTATTTTGGTCTCCATCGTTATTTGATTGGATCACACTTTGCATTGCATGATTGGCTTCCTGAATTTCATTACAAATTTTACCAATTTTTTATTTATCCCTCCTGCCATCTATGATTCGCCATAATGTTTATGTCACATTCTTCTCGATATGCCTTGTATCAAATAAATGAACTATTTTTAGGTCCTAATAATAAGGAAACCTCATGAATTGAGTAGGATAACATTTCATTCCTCGTGGAAGCCCATTATTACTACCTTCACAACGACGACATTGACGAAGCATAAAAAATATCAGAACTATATTTATCAAATGCAGTAAAATAAAATGAATAATTAAAATAAAATTTCATAACATGATTACATTTACGATACATAAAAAAAATGTGTACCTCGAGGATTAATTCTATCATATTCCAACTTCCATAGGCGAGGTGTCATTCTTTGTGGTTTTAGTCCAGTCTCTTGTTTCCCATTGAAAATATTTTTTTCAGTAGTACGATACTTATGGTTCTTAGACAGGAAGTGTCTATACTCATGAAACACCTCATTTCCTAAAAATTTTGACCGACGATATTTCATCTTAGGACCACAAACTGGACATGAAAATTTACCCTTTGTTTGAAGACCTACAACAGATGGATTAATGTGAATTATTAATATACGAAATGATTATTTAAAAAACATGCATGATATATTCAATTAATTATATACTATTCAAGCATGCAATATGGAACGTTACATACCACAAAATTGTGTTAGTCCTGGGGCATCATGAATTTTCCATAAACGTATTCCACGGCATTGAAATCTTGTCTTCCCAATTGGTTTATAGATGTCATACATAGTGATTCCCTCCCATAACTTTAGTAGCTCGTCGATAAGAGGCTCAATATACACATTCATATCTTTAACTTGGTACTTGCCTAATTGTTTGAAATTACACGAAACTACTACCATGGTATGTATATATACGTAAATAAATAAATAAATGATGTTATGCAAAAAAAGAGAAAAATGAAAAATTTACATTTGAAAATTTAATGTAAACAAATACCTAGAATAATCATTGTCAAAATTATGTGCTCCCTCTTTATTGACATCCAAGGAGGAATGTTATTTTTTATAAGAAGAATAGACCACAATGAGTAAATAGACTGAAGATATCCAAATGGA
Source organism: Picea glauca (assembly GCA_000966675.3). Taxonomy (NCBI): domain Eukaryota; kingdom Viridiplantae; phylum Streptophyta; class Pinopsida; order Pinales; family Pinaceae; genus Picea; species Picea glauca. The sequence continues at coordinate 406,363 of JZKD02S1777097.1, forward strand.
TTAACACTGCCAGTTTCCAATGAAAGCCTAACATTACAAGGTTCATCTGTAAATTATGGCCATTTTGCACCAAATTCCTTAAATGCATAACCATCTACAGGCATTCGAAGAATGCCATCTTCGATTCTCTTTCGTGCATGGTAATACACAAATTGTTTTATGCTTTGGCACTTGAACAATTGCTGCAAATGTGGAATTATGGGAATGTGTTGGAGAACCTTTCGAGGGACCATTTTTGTTACTTGATCGGTTCTATATCTACTGATACCACATACCAGGCATTTTTTTTTCGACACATGTTGTCCACAATATATAATATGATCATTAGGACATGCATCTATACTTTGATACTCCATTCCAATGTATTTCATAATGGCATGTAAATCTCGATATGTTCAAGGTATAATATTTGACGAGGGTAACATAAATTCACCTAACAATCTAAAACATAAAAAATAAATAGTTAGTGTAAAGAATAGTGATTGTAAATATTGAATTTTTATTTTACACATTAATTAACACTAAAAAAATGGGGAAAAGTCAACCTTTATGTATATGTAATGAAACATATTACATACCTTAGGATCTGTGTCATACAAGTGTTCGACAAATGATTTGTAACCTTTAAGTTCACCAAAAACAATGTAGTGGAGAGAATATTTTATCTTGACCCTTTATAAAGTCGTTTATTTTTCTTTTCAATCAGAGGTTCATCATAAATACCATCACTTTTGTCCCCATGATCCTCATCTTGATGATCGAATAAGTCTTGGATCATTTGATTTTTTCCCATCATCTTGAACTATGTTATTATTGTCATCTATTTCCATGGGATCATTAACTTGATCTTCATTATTTTCTTCAAGTTCTTCATCTTGTACAACATAATTTCTGCTACTACTTTGTGCTTTGTGCATAAATTTAGTGGGCAAATCTAACTTTATAATTACAAACAATCATGAAAAATTAGTGCATGTATAAAACAATATAAAAGTTTGAGAATACAATAAATATTAAAACAGATAATGAATATATATAGCTAATTACCATGGGACGATATTCATTTGAGCCCCTGTCCATGTGCCCACATTTTCTACAATGTTGTTTAGTTGTTGCTATTAAAACTCTTTTGGGATGTCTAGTACAACAATTTTTGCAAGGGAAATAACATTTACCGTCACCCTTTTCACCCTCTTTAATTTTTTTCCCACCTCTAATTTTTTCTGACATTCTTCTCCACAGACATATACTGAAAAAAATACCTTTTTTTTGTTCGCCAAGAAGACCGGCTTATACCCTTTTTGAATTTTTGTTATTATAGAAAACTTGTCGAAACATCTGTAAAATGCAACATATTTATAGATTTTATAATGTCGTAATTCTAACGATAGTTGACCAAGTCAAATTTGACTTGGTCAAATACTAGGTGACTGTTGTGGTGGGGAAAATCTAGTGTCCACAACGTCCCAAGTGCGACAAATATTTCACCAACGTCGCAAGAGAGATGAAAAGTTTTAGTCGTCGCAAGAGCGACATCCTCCGAACTCCGTCGCAAGAGCGATAGTTTTAGTAGTACGTCGCAATAACGATGTTATCGGGAAATATGGAGAAAAAAATTAAATTTCCTTTATTTTTTAACTATGGCCAATTTTGTCCATAACATCGCAAATACAACGTCACAATTTTTCCAATATGTACTAGTGTCCCTTTGAGGCCAAAAATAAAAATTGTAGTTAAGTTAGGATTGTGGGGATAAGTATCCAAATAACTCGTCACAATCATCTTACATTTGAGATATAGTGGTTGACTTTTAGGGGACTTAAAATCATTTCTAATAAACATGGTCAGAACCCATAAGTAGGTGTTCTCTTCAGAGTGGATAATCCCAAGGTTGGGGCTAGAGACATGATTGACACTCCTAGATCTTTCACTACTAAATATCCCTCCATTGTTTCATTTCATATTGAAAGAAAGGTAACATGTTTCATGTGTCTGTGAAGAAGTAGCTTGATGTCCAATATACTAGGTATATTTACCTAGGTGGCTCTCATAGGAGGGAGGGAACCTAAGATATATTTCTATGGACCCTTTGAACTCCATCACCCATTATCTTTGATTTCTAACTATATCTTTTGTATATTCACTCATCTACACAGGGGACCTCATCTCCCACTATTGTTAGTTGATTGGAAGGCCCTTTTCCAAATCTCAAGACTTGTTTACACATTATTATTTTATCTCTTAGGATAAGGATATTTTTCTTTTGATAGGACGGAGATTTGATTAGGCTATTTTTATCTTAATTTAAACACATTTCAAACCACTTGTTGCACCACCTAAGCACATAGTGATTTATTTTTTTATCAATGTATTTTTTTAATTCATTTTTTTTATATTTTGGACTTTGATAGACTTATCACATCTTAGGAGTGACACTTACATCTAGGGATCATAGCTCCCCCTACGAGACTCTCTTGTAGGCTCTGAGGCCTTCATCCTTTGAGTATTCCTAGATGTAGTGTATCCATTGGTCTATAAGTTTAGGTTCCCCAACATAACCCACCTTTGGGCCCTACATCCACAAATTTAGGAAGATCACCTTCCTTGGATTCAAATTCAACATCTCCTTTGAGATCTTCATGTTCGGTTGTCCCTAGAACTAGTTCCCCTTCAACTGGTTCATATTCATCCAACCCAAGTTCCACAATGATCTCTACCATGGAAAGAAAAAATGCTTGTTGATTTTTTGTAGCACCAGGGAGGTATTATCACATTGGCCTTGGTGTTGGGAATGTGGGAATCTTTGTTGGCACTCACATTGCATTTTTAGTTTGTGAAAACCCCTTTTATATAGATTTGGGGCCACACATGTGACAAAGAAAGGAGAAGAAGTCTCACATGTGGAGTGGTATTGTTCATACAACAGGTCATACCACGCGTGTGGGTCATACAACATTAGGACAGTCGCACTTGTGGACTGTAAAAATGTATTTATTGCAGGTCATACTACATGTGTGGATCATATAGTCACAGATCAATCGTATATCCACACGTCCAGGTCGTAAGTGCACTAATTGCAGGTCATACAATAGATCACACGCATGAGGAGGAATGACATAGGCAGGGATACAGGTGACATCATCTATGGTTTCTGCAGATTTGTAAGTTGGAATATTATCTAGAATTTGTTGCGAGGGCTAGTGTTTGTCCTTTGGATTCTCAATCTGAAAATTTTGTTGAGTAAAAATTTGTATCTCTTATACATGGATGATTTCTATCTAATATTTTTACTTCCTCTATATTTTTTTGTCCTAATTTCAGTGTAAAATTATTCAATGATAACATCCCTAGTCTAATGCTTGAGGTCACTTGGAAGTAATTTTCAAATCTGAAATTGAATGCTTAAAAATTGACATGGTATCAGAGCATAGGCTCTAGAGAGAGAGGGTCATCTTCTTGAGACACAAGTTGTTGTATATTTTTTGATGCAGATTTGTATTCTTTTTCAATACTTAACACAATGGTGGGCACTCTTATAGTTGAGGATGGGATGGAGGGGGGTAAATAATTCCAAGCCTATAAGGCTAGGATTAATTTTCTCTTGGAAGATAATGATATCAAATATTACATTGAAATGGTGATTCAAGATCCTGACGATGCACAGGAATTGGAAGCCCATAAGAAGAAGGAAGTGAAATTCAAGTAGGTTTTATTGGATTATGTGAAGGATATATTGGATAGTTGGTTTCCACAATTGGTTGGCATTGATGTCAACCCTTAGAGATTGATTTCAACCCTTGAAGAAGCTTGTAATCCCTAGATATATGGTTGATATTGATGGTGAGTTAGTTTTCATTGATGGAGTGGTCGATGCCAGTAGATGTGTTGGGTGCATTTGATGAAGTATACATGAATCCATGAAGGTGTGGTCACCAGACCCAAATTTGGTTGAGGAATATGGAAATGAAAGATAGTGTAAATGTAGGTAAGACACTTATAGATGGATAGTCCTTCTTGTTATGGTTCTGGTGATAGGTGGTCGGCCACGTGTTTCCTCACGGTTGAGGAGCTATAAGTTCATGAAGTTGGAAGACCAAAACATGGGTTAAGAAACCCCTAATTGGTTGCAAGTCATTAATTAAAGGTTAAAGTGGTTGTAACAAGAAAGTTCAAGAAACCCTAAAGTTAGGGAAAGAGGTTACTTAGAAAACATATATACACACCTCAAGAAGTCACTCATAAGCACATTCACACACACACACATTATATTGAATATCTTATATGTGAGTAAGTGATTCTTATATAAGGTAACCAAGGAGATCTGAAGTGAATTTCATATGGAATATAAAGTAAATAAGGGAGAAACTCCAAGTGAGGATGAATTCTTGTGATGATGTGTTCTAAGGTATGTTATTTAAAGGTCATTTTACCATTTTCACTATAATTTTTTTATAGAATGATTTAGATAGTGAATATTGGAAGAGGTTGACAAGACATACCCAGGTACTTGTGGTCAAAATTTCATCTTCTGGGTCATCATATTTTCTAAGATACATGCTATGGAAAATAGGTTTTTTGGCTAGTCCTTAAACTAGTCTCAAACAAGTGTTTCAGGTAAAACAATCATAACTTCTTCATAGAGGATCCAAATTTAATCCGACCAAATGAATTAGATAGAATACATTATGTAGTATGTTTTGTATGATTTTAAAAGTTATATATAAAATATTCTTGGCATGGCATTATCTACAAGTTCGCTCTCTAGAATAAGCCAAAATTCAGCAAGGTCTGTCATTTTTGCTATAACTCCTTTTATGGGATGTTCGAAGAAGTGAAAATTGGAGGAATTGTAGAGAAATTATTGAATAATATTGGGTAAAATTTTCACACCTTATTCATTATAGGTATGGATTTATGTGTGTTTAAAGTTAGGATTTGTGACTAATCCAAAAACTAGTCCCGTGAGAGTAAGGTAAAGTTTGATGAAGATGTTATTCTCTTGTTGTTGAAGTTGAGGAAGGTCTGCAAGACTGACACCAGGTTTGTTACAGAGTTATAGGTATGTTTATATTCATGTTTTTAGGGTTACATGTTGATGATGTTATGGTGCATACTTGAGGAAAGTCTTTGGTATATTGTTGAGGCATTGGTACATGCTTGAGGCACATATTAGGTGTATGGTTGAGGAATATACTTGGTATATGATCTTGGTTGTTTGGTACTTTGTTGATGATATATTGTGGTACATGGTGTATGTCATGATTAATACATATCATGAGTGATATGGTATATGGTTGAGGCACATGGTTTGAGGATCATCTTGGATATTGGGCACATTGTTTGAGATATATTTTTGGTATATGTATGAGGCATTCCTTGGTGACATTGATGCATGGTGAGATACATAGTTGATGCATAATATGGTGTTATCACATGGTTGTGGTACATGGTTGATGCTTGGTGTTGTCACTCGGAACTGAATTGGGTTGCATGCAAATCAATCCTGAGGCAACCTCGAACCACTTTGGATTGGAAGCTGCCCCTCCCAACCCGAGAGGGATCTCTCGAATAATGTCACAATATAATCTTCGGTAAGCGTGAAATGGTGGGCAGATTTATGGGTAAATGATAGTTTCGAATTTAGAGTTTTGGGGGTAAACTAGGGAAATGTTCCATTGGGCATGGAGTCAAGTAAAAACCGAGGAAAGGAGATAATAGAAGTGATCGTAGAACATGCGGAAAGCGAGGCAAAGTAAGTCTATCTTTCAGTGATTGATAATCATGATGTGGTAGCAGAAAAAGGAAAGGAAAGGCCATCACAGTGAAAGCATCTATCAAGGAAGAATTTTCACTATGATAATCTTTAGAGGAAAACAAACGAAGGCTGATAACTAGAAGCAGAGCGCTTATCTGGAATGAATTCTAATCAGTCACCATAGAACGCAACACATTTATATCAACTATGGGTAAGGAGCATATAAAATGAATTCCAAATGAATATAACACAGCTAAAAGAGGAAGAGATAAACAAAATTATAATGAAAACACATATATATCAATTGTGGGTAAGGATCATATAAAATGGATTCCAAACAGATTTAACACGGATGAAATAAGGAAGAACATACTGAAAGAATCAACCGTGATGAATCTCACAGTCACAAGTAAATACATCTTCTGTATTATTTCATTCCTGGTTTACAAAATAACTTAGCATACAAAGGAACCCCTCTTCACAAGAGGTTTATTCCCCCAGCTCGCCCCCGAGCTCTGGATCTATTACATCAATCCATATTTTAAAAGAAAAATCTAAAACTCTTTGTGTTCTGGGAATCTGAAACGGTTTGCCTTCTCTGGACTGTGCGATTGTCGGAGGCATTGTCGTTTCTTTAAACTGTTATTAATCATTGACACCTCATCGTTTCTTCCTTGACACTTGGAAGATGTGGTATTTGATATTGGGCTCATGATCTATCCTCACCTGCAAACACAACTTGAAACCTTGACTCGATATCTGGCACTCAACATTAGCAGGTAGGTTTAATACTATTTTTTAGCACTCATGATCTATCCTCACCTGCAAAGAAATCGTACATCTTTTATCGGATGTAATGCATGAAAATATAATGCATAACCTTGTCTGCATATTTTGAAAGAAGTGGTCACAAGAATATCATGCTTTTTGTGTGGTTACAGACAAAAAATATATGGCTGTGGGCAAATCTCACGAGTACGCCATCACAAGAATATCATGCTTTTTTGTAATTTTGGGCGGGAGCTCCATAAGGTCCATCGATGTAAAGCTGGGAAATATGAGAAAATATTCTCCTAAGTTTTGTTGTCCAATCACCCAAAGTTCGAATGTGGACACTTAAGTAATCATCTCCTGGAGGTGAGGTAATATAAAAGGGATGCCATTCAAATGGAGAGACATCTTGACACTTGATGAACAAATACATCCCACTTTTGTACCTGAATCCCAGAGGCTTGGTCATATGCAAGGCAAGAACATTACCAGGATATATGGCAGCCTTCACGAGATTTAGTTTGTTGTTATTTTCACAGAAAAATCTGAGGAATCGTTCACCAATGTACAGAAGTATGGGAATTGCCATGTACATCCAAGTCGTTTTCTTGTACCATTCTAGTGTGAGATATATGAAGATGGAGTGGATGATAAGTAGAGTGTATACTGTAATAAAAAAATGGTGGGCATACTAGAAAGCATTGAATCTTTCTAGCTTATGCAAAGGCCATGGAAGTTTGACTACGTTTCTCCTGAAACTATGAGTGGCCAGCGTGAAGGAGAAGGCCATCAAGAACACCATAATAATTTCGGATAAGCCCACTGTGCTGATTATCAAGTCTTGAAAATTTGGTTTTTGATAGTGAAATCCACGTCCTATTGTAGCCATAAACTTGGGTTCAGGACATGAAACAATTCTGGGGAAGTCGCAGGTGAGGTGCACCATCCCATGAATGAATACGCCAGTTGCAATTCCCACGGCCATCACCTTGTGAAAGTTGATATTGTCATCAAACGAGACAATTGAATTAGCCCTGGTCTTTCTGAGATAGGTAATTGTGTTGCGGCATACAGGGAAGAGAATGAGAGCCATGTTAAGCTTCAACGTCTCAGCGGCGCCCTTGGCAATGAAAACGCAGTAACCCATCACCTGGAATGCATCTTTCTTCTTGTATTGGAGAAATTTCCATGTGAACAAACATGCATTCAATGCTATCGAGAGTAAGATTATCCAGATGCGCTTCCAGTTCTCGTGGACGAAATTGATGCAGGAGCATCTACACGTCATCAAGCGGGCCAGCGCGCACGGAGAAAGAACATACAGCTGGACAGTGCCAAGCACGCACAGTTTGAAATGCTTTGGGGATTGTTGCGCCTTCGTTTGGATGAAGGCATTCAAAGCCGAGCGCAGTTATATTGTATTAGTAGATAGGAAGGCATTTATTTGAATTAATGTTGTTAGATAGGAATTAACTGTAGATTAGACATTTCTACTTTCGAGAGGGAAAACGGAATAATAGACACCCTCCTTTGTACATTGCATCAGATTTTTTTCATTCATTCATACAGGAGCAAGCAGAGAGCAAAGCAGAGATTTGTGAAGAACCCTCCATGTACAGTTATTGAATTTATAGGAAGAGCC
>JZKD02S1777097.1:441395-474528 GCA_000966675.3 Picea glauca
CTACAGTTCGAGCCACGGCGGGAGTGCTAGCAGGCGATGGTAGGGCTGTTGTCCACCCCTCTCCCTCAACCTCTCTGCAATCGTGTGTGGCCCCTTTACTCCATATGTGAGTCAATTCGGTAAGCTATCGTCAGCCTTCATCACCAATAAGCATGTCAGAAATGTCGACATCAAATCATCAGATCAAATGAAACATCATAATAAACATATCAACCCGAAAGCACACTCCCTGACTCAGTCCGGAGTCCAAGGGGGTTCCACCGATGCCTCAGCATCCTCAAGGTCAAAAACCCTGCACACTCAATCAAACTGAGTCAATAGCACCCGTCTACATCAAATAGCAATACATCATGTCATCTGTCAATCACATCATAATCAAACATAATAGGTATAACATCAAAAAGGGTCCAGATCACTTGCGAGCAAGTGTCCTCAAATAATAAGTGTTCTCAGTGCGCCAGAGCGGGATGTTACAATGGAGCCAAGAGTACCCTGGGGAAGCTGGAGCATTGGACTTCAATTGCTAGATCAACTATGAACTTTTGGGATCTTGTAGCCATTCCTGGCGAACAGCTTGGAGCCAATTTGGTACAATGAATGAAAGAGAAAAAAGGGATCCTTCATCTTCATATTTTCAGGAAAGTGCGTCCACAACCACATTGTCTTTTCCTTTCTTATCAATGATCTCATAATCATATCCAAAGAGTTTAGTCACCCATTTTTGTTGTTCTGGGGAGTAAATGCATTGTTCCATAAAATACTTGAGGCTTTGATGGTCTGTCTTAATTTGGAACTGTTTCCCCAATAGATAAGAGCGCCACAGATCCACGGCATGCAAAATTGCCAATATTTCCTTTTCATATATGGATTTGCCCAGATTTATTTCAGATAGTTTCTTGTTGGTAAAGGACAAACTTCGACCCTCTTTCATAAGGACAGCACCAATTCCTTTCCCTGAGGCATCACATTCCAACACAAAGGTCTTTGTGAAATCGGGAAGGGAGAGGATTAGAGTGGTGCACATGGCCATCTTTAAGGTTTGAAAAGCTTTAGCAGTAGCTGGAGTCCAAGTGAAAGAGTTCTTTTTTAGGAGAGTAGTGAGAGGTGTTGCAATCTTCCCATAATTCTTAACAAACTTGCGATAATACCTTGTTAAGCCTTGAAATCCACGCAAGCTCTTAAGAGTCTTTGGGTGAGGCCAGTCTTGCATAGCTTCAATATTTTTAGGATCCACCCTGACGCCATCTTTGCCAACCAGATGACCCAAGTACTCTACTTCTGAGGTGCCAAAATCACATTTAGACTGTTTCAGGAAAAGTTGGTGCTGAGAGAGTAGATGGAGAACTTGATCCACATGAGCAAGATGGTCTTCCCAGGTTTTTCTATAGATGAGGATATCATCAAAGAAAACTAAGACAAAATGGTGGAGAAAAGGATGGAAGACGTGATTCATGAGGCTTTGGAAGGTGGAGGGGACATTACACAAGCCAAAGGGAATGACCAAAAACTCATAGTGGCCCTCATGAGTTCTAAAGGCAGTCTTGGGAATATCTGCCTCTTTCATACGTATATGGTGGTAGCCCAAATGAAGATCTAGTTTAGTGAAGAATTGAGCACCACTCAATTCATCCAGGAGGTCATCAATGATAGGAATGGGGAATTTGTCTTTGATGGTAAGTTTGTTGAGGGCATGGCAGTCAAGACACATTCGCCGAGAACCTTCTTTCTTCAGGACCATGACCACAGGAGACGAATAGGAGCTCGTACTAGGGTGGATACCGCCTGCATTAAGGAGTTCCTAGACCATTTTCTCAATTTCATTTTTTTGGGAAAAGGGGTGACGATACGGACAGATATTGGGAGGAAGGCTTCCTGGTACAAGGGGAATGGAGTGACCATGAACACCACGAGAAGGAGGGAGGCCTTGGGGAGTGGAAAATACCAATTGATGTTTCGAAAGGATGGCTTGGAGGTCTTGCGGTACCGAGGGTGTCTCTGTTGCTTGTATGGCATGGAGTTGGGCGATAACACCAGAATGACCCTTTTTGAGTAGCTTTTCCATGCAATGGGAACTAATGATCTCAGGTGAATCGGTGGTGATGCCTTGAAACTTATATTGGTGGCCCTCCTGGTCGAATTGCATGGTTAAGTCTTTAAAATCCATGAGAATGGGACCCAAATTCCTTAGCCAGTCTGCACACAGCACAATGTCACAACCTCCCATGTCGATAGCAAACATATGGGATTTCAGGTGGTAGTCACCAATTTGGAGACGCACATTTTCACAACGCCCTCCACATTTCATGGAACCACCTTTGGCAACCATGATTTGGAAATTACTGATGGCATGGATGTAGCAATGAGTTTCTTGGGCAATGTAACGATGAATAAAATTATGGGTGTTTCAACTATCAACCAGAATGATGACCTTTCGATGCTTGATGTAACCGATTAGCTTGAGGGTTTGGGGAGTGGACAAGCTAGTGAGAGCATTGAGGGAAATGACTGGTTCTACTTTAGGAGGGTCTAAGGGAGGGGTTATGTCAGTAGATTCAGGTGATTTAGACATAGAGGGGGTTTCTTCATCTTCTTCTGAAATCTCCTTGGAGATGGCCATAAAAATATTTTGTTCTTTACACTTGTGGCCCGGGAAATATTTGTCATCATAGTTACAACAAAGGCCTTTGAGTTGGCATTCAAACATTTCAGCCCGGGTCAATTTTTGGATCTTTAGTGGAGCAGAGGGAGTAGTGGGATTTACTGGTTTAGGGCAAGGGATGAAGGAGGGATGAAGGATGGTTTGCGGTTTTGAGAAGATACAACCTGTTGTGCTTCTTTAGCTCTTTTGGTATCCTCCACCCAACTCTTAGGCCGAGCCATGAGGACATGGGCCCAAATTTCATCCTTGAGGCCGCTGATAAAACACTCTCAGAAAAAGGCATCAGACATGCCCTCTGTTCTAAAAGCCAAGCACTCAAAGGCAGCTATAAAGTCTTCCACTGTTCCTAATTGTTTAAGCTTTGTCAAATGGTCCAAATGGTTGGTTTCAATGTCAAAGCGTTCATAAAGCTCTGCCACAAATTTTGTCCAAGCAATATACCCTTGACAAGAATTTTTTCCCCATTACCACCATTGCCAACGTTCTTGATCTAGATGGAGAACACCATACTGGAGTTTGGCCTAGTCATATGTAATGTTGTATAAAGAGAAGTAATGTTCCATTTGGTTTACCCAACTAGTGGGGTCTGAGCCATCAAATTTGGTCACATCCACTCGTGGAAGGCGTAGGTCACGTTGAAAGTGATGGTTCTGCAAGGTATGGGAATGAAAGGAATGGTCACCTTCAGTATGTGGGGGTGAGGAAGAGGAAGGATTATCTGTATGGATATGCGGTTTGGTGTAGAGTGTTGAAAATACTAATTCAAGTTGGGTGGTGAGGTATTTTTTTATTTCTCCTATTGACGACTGCATGGTGGTATTGATGGCGGAAACATTGGCACTGAGTTGTTTCACTTCTTGTTGGGTCTCAATGAGACTAGATTGCAAGGTGTTGAAGCGATATTCCAAGTCTTGGCTACGAGTATGGTCCATGAGGATGGGGGAACTGAAAAGGGGTGGGTGGGGTAAAACATTTTTTCTGAAAAAATGATATGTATGAATGTGATAAGGGAGAAGAGATGAATCCAATGGAATAGGTCTGAAATAATGGTGAAAAAATTTACAAACTTTTTTTTTTTTTACGAAGTTATACTCTAGTCTGAAGAATACTGCAGAGAGGAAATTCCCAAATTCTTAACTAGAAAGAAATGTGTATTTACTTGGCAACCCGAACACAGTTGCATGGCAATAGATCTTATCTGTTTTAATTTGTTTATGTTTCTGTCCCCAAGGGTTAGGTATTCAAGGGTTCTACAAACAAGGGTTTTCCCTATGATATAGCTCTCTGATATATGTGTCGGGTCCAACAGTAGTACTTGGCCCAATATCTCAGGGCACTAACTAAGGAGGATAGACCGTACCCATAGTTGTACTACCCGACTACCCAGGTACTAGAGAGTATCTTCTTGAGTGTTGTTCTCGGTGACACTATAGAAGTCAGGTGGTCGATCGGTTTATTTAAAGAGGGCTTCAGGTAATACAGGTTGATCTGTTCACAGGTGATGTCTAATGCGCTACCACTCGAAGGGGTACCAACAGGGGTTACAAGGGTGGCCAACATATGTGCGCTTAAGTACCACTTGTATTTCCTGCATGTATGAATCCCTCAACCGTGGGTTTATGCACTTAATGACAGATCTCTATGGCTTAAAGAATCTGGAATACATCTCTACCCTGAAAAAAAATTAACCGACACTTTCTGCCAAAGAAAGTGCTCTGATACCACTTGTAATATACCAGATATAAAATGTATGTAGAACAGAAATAAAATGCTAGTAATGGCAGAATAATAGCAATATAACCAGAACATTCACCACAATAACACTGAAATGATATAAGAATAACAACATAAATAGCACTTTAAATCTGAAAGAAATGTTCACGGGCCTCTTTGAGGGGGAAACCTCCAGTTGAGCAGAGCTCTATTACAATAATATCCAAGCTAGGGTTCTCATACCCTCGACTCCTATTTATACTAAAAAGAAGCATATAGAGGAAGATCCTTCTAGAAGTGGAAGATTCTATTAGGTCTTCTTACATCCGCCTTATTCTATTTTATTGAAAGGCCTTATTAATATTGATATTTATTACATCCAAATATATTGTTCTACCTATGTGTGGGTTAGGACCCTAACACAAGTTCAAGGTGAAAAGACTTCAAACTTATAGAGGTCAATTTGAATAGTTGAAAATGAAGGAAGATGAAGACATTGTTGCTTACTTTTTACGATTTGATGAAATAGTGAATTCAATTAAAGGATTGGGAGAAGAAGTTGATGAATCTATAATTGTTCAAAAGTACTAAGATCTCTTCCAGTGAGATTTGATCCTAATATTTTAGCTCTATAAGAAAGAGAATATATGATAACGATAAGCATTGATGAGATACATGGAATATTTGTAGCTTATGAAATGAGAACAAATTACGAAAATCCATCCAAGACAGAAGCATCCTTCAAAGAATCCAAGAAGACAAAGAATAAGAAAAGGCCTGAATCAAAGCCAAATTGCAATTGTAGTGATGATTCAAACAAGGATGAATAAATAGCCAAATTTGTAAGGAAGTTGGCTAAAGGAACTGGAAAGTACAAAGTATGTTTCCCTTAAAATGTTTTAATTGTTTTAAAATTGGTCATTTTTAAAATAAGTTTCCTTATGCTAAGAATTCAGATAGTGATAAAGAATATGATCCCAAGAAATAAAAGAAATATCAAAAGGGAAATAGAAGGAAGTATTCAAGAGAATTATTTACTCAAGAGAAGACAATTATTCATCTAGAGGCGGCGGAAAATAAGAAAAGAACTCATGAAAGAAAAGAAAAAGGTGAAGTGGATCTTTAGGAAGAATATAATCAGTGCTTTAACTGAGTTGAAGAAAGAAAAAAATAAAACAAAGAACTCAAAGAAGAAAACATATCCTTGAAAACCCAACTTGAATAAGGTAAGAGAAAGGAAGAAATAATGCAGATACAGATGATAAAGAAAGAAAAAGAGTGTGAGAAGCTTGAAAGGGAAATTGTGACATTAAGAGTTTAAGTCAACAAGCTCAACAAGAACTTGAAAACTTCTGAAGTGTTAGAAAACATTATCGACAATCAAAGGCCATACAATGACAAATATGGACTAGGATACAAGAATGTTCATTTTGAGGAAGGTTCAATCTCCATGACAAAAGCAACAGAACAAAAGAGTTATGCAGAGGTTATCAAAGGAAGGAAACATGGTCAACAAGAATCATAAAGGAATGAATACAGAAGACATTCTACATTTAGGCAGAAAATAAACTTCAATCATAATGAAGGGATCAACAGAAGAGAGATCATGATCAGCCAAGACAGGAATCCAGAAGGACTGTACCAAAAAGGAGATCATTCACTCCCATATATGTAAATTTATTTTATGTTCATTGTTTTAATTGTACTAACTTTGGACATAAAGTTGTAGATTGCATGGCTTATGAAAGAAATGATCAAGAAATAAATGTGTATGTGGCTCCACATAATATTGAATGTTACAAATGCCACAACTATGGACACATAGCTCAAAATTGTAGAAACATAATAGAGCCTCCCATGAAGGAAAACATGGATGTCAGATATAGGAAATTTTGGAGAAGAAATGAAAAACAAGAAGAGCAGGTGAATGAAGAATAGGTCCCATAGATCATACTTGCAAGATTTACAGCAGTGCGAGATCATAATGAATTTGCAAACCAAGAGGAAGATGACAGAATCTAAGAAGAGGATGAAGTCATAATTTAGGAAGAAAATGTCAGAATTCAGGAAGAGGATGAAAAGGAAGATGATGAATCCACATAGGAAGAGGAAGATTACTCTGCATCCAAGCAGTTGTTGTTCTAATCCATTCATCTTGGATACTCCTAGTAAATATGAATATTGAACAAGGGGAATCAGTGCAGTAGCTACTATAGATCAGAGAACCATCCTTTGAGAAGCTTGAAGTGTTTGCATAAATAGATTCAGAGTAGTCATACAGAAAAAAACACAAAGTGATAGATGGGTCAACATTGTGGATAGTTTAGTAGAAAAGGTATGGAAAGTTTGTGACATATGGATAGAAATGGATACTTAGCAGGTAAAGAAAACATGGGTTAGAGAATATGCATAGAACTGTATTTACAATTGGAATCAGTGGAATCAGTTGGAATCAATTGGTCACATAAAGGCATGGTAAAATAGGGAAAGGGAGACCTTCCGCACAAGATATATCATCAAAGGGACATTTTTTAATAGTATGGTCATGGATGATTGAATAGTGAACATAGAAGGCCATGAAAATGTGAAGTAAAGAAATTTTGAATGATATTTATATATATTTAAGATAATTACAAGATGAAACATCAATGGAAAATAAGCACTAGAAGAGAGGAAAGGAAACATACACAAGAATCGATGCATTGATAGATATGACATCTTGCAGAGAAGTAAAGGGAAGAGAGATCATCAGAGAAAGAGATAAGGAAAGAAATATTAGTAGCATACAGGTAGAGGGAGTTATCCTTTTTCCCATGATGTGAAAGGGAGAGAAAGAGAAAGATCAGAAGAGTAAAGTTAAAGTGGATGAAGTCAAAGAAGGTATACTTTTAGGGGAAGTCACAAGAAAAAAGGAACATGAGGAAAGAAACATGTGAAGAAAAAGAACAAAGGAATGAGAGAAAGAATAGATGTACGAAGATAGGGGGAGAAACCCCAAGAAGAGATAGCCTTTTTCGTTGAAGTCAAAGGGGGAGAGTGAGAAACATTGATGAGGAGAAATGGTCACATGGGGAGCATGAGTGTTGGAGAATTAGTGTTGCCATCAGTGTTGTCATCAATGCCAAAGGGGGATGTTGTTAGACATTTGGTTTGGATAGTTGTTTGTCATAGATTTCAACCCTTAGAGATTGATGTCAATCCTTGAAGAAGTCTAGAATACCTAGAGATATGGTTGATATTTATGGTGAGTTATTTGTCATTGATGGAGTGGTTGATGTTAGCAAATGTGTTGGGTGCACTTGATGAAGTCTACATGAAAGCACACATGAAGCCCTGAAGGTGTGTTCATGCGACCCAAACTTGGTTGAGTAATATGGACATTAAGGATAGTGTAAATGTAGGTAAGACACTAATAAATGTATATTCCTTGTCATGTTGGTTCCAGTGATAGGTGGTACACCACATTGTTCCTTACGGTTGAGGAGCTATGAGGTTATGAAGTTTGAAGCACAAAATATGGGTTAAAAATCCCCTAATTGGTTACAATATGGGTTAAGAAGTCCCTAATTTCTTGCAAGTCATTAATGAAAGGGTAAAGTGGTTGTAACAAGAAATTTCAAGAAGCCCTAAAGTTAAGGAAAGAGGCTACTTAGAAAAAATATATATACACCTCAAGAAGAAGCCCTAAAGTTAAGGAAAGAGGCTAGTTAGAAAAAATATATATATACCTCAAGAAGTCACTCATAAACACATTTACAAACACATTCTATTGAATATATTCCATGTGATTAAGTGATTCTTATCCGAGGTAACCAAGGATATCTAAGGACAATTTCAGAGGGAATATAAAGTAAAGAAGGGCGAAATTTCAAGGGAGGATGAAGTCACGTGATGATGTGTTCTAAGGTATGTTATTTAAAGGTCATATTACCATTTTTGCTATAACCTTTTTTTAGAATGATTCAGATAGAGAATATTGGTAGAGGTTACAAAGACATATTCAAGTATCTGTGGTAAAAAAATTGGCTTCTGGGTCATTGTATTTTTTGAGATACACTCTATGGAAAATAGGTTTTTTGGCTAGTCTTGAAACTAGTCTCAAATAGGTGTTATGGGTAAAATAGTCATAACTTCTTCATGGAGGATCTAAATTTAGTGCGACCAGATTAATTGGATATACTACAATCTATAGTATGTTTTGTATGATTTTCATAGCTATATATCAAATATTCTTTGCATCGAATTCTCTACAAGTTCACTATCTAGAATAAGCCATAATTTAGCAAGGTCTGGCATTTTTGCTATAACTCCTTTTCTGGGATGTTCCAAGTAGTAAAACTTGGAGGAATTGTAGAGACGATATTGAATAATATTGGGTACAAGTTTTAGACATTTATTCATTACAGGTACATATTTATGTGGGTTGAAAGTTAGGGTTTGTAACTAATCCAAAAACTAGTCTCATGAGAGTAAAGTAAAGTTTGATGAAGATGTTATTCTCTTGTTGTTGAAGTTGAGGAAGGTATGCATGTATGTGATACATACACCAGGTTTGTTACATATTTACAGGTATGTTTATATGCATGTTTGGAGGGTTACATGTTGATGATTTTATGGTGCATGCTTGAGGCAAGTCTTTGGTATATTGTTGAATCATTGGCACATGCTTGAGGCACATATTAGGTGCATGGTTGAGGCATATACATGGTATATGATCTTGGTTTTTTGGTACTTTGTTGAGGCACTTCATTGATGATATATTATGGTACATGGTGTATGGAATGATTGAGACAAATCATGAGTGATATGGTATATGGTTGAGGCACATGATTTGAGGAGCATCTTGGATATTGAGAACATTGTTTGAGATACATTTTTGGTATATCTATGAGGCATTCCTTGGTGGCATTGATGTGTGGTGAGATACATAGCTGATGCATGATATAGTCTGGCACATGGTTGTGGTACACGGTTGATGTCTGGTATGGTACAAGTCGATGGTTTAATACATGCTTTGGTACATGGTTGAGACACATATCTTGTGATGGTATGTTGGTGATGTTGTTGCATGTTTGATAGAGGCATGTGTTGGTGATGTTGGACATCTAGTTGAGAGGTGCCATTGTTATATGATCCATGTGAGAGGATCTGGTTGATTATCAGTGACAATGACAGGTTGGATGGGTTGATCAGTGATAGGTCGATGTGATAGGTTGAACACAATGATAAGTTGATGTGACAGGTTGGCAATGACAGGTTGGATACAGTGACAGGTTGATGTGATAGGTTAGATACAATGATAGGTTCGATACAATGACAGGTTGGATACAATGGTAGATTGGCAGTGACAGGTTGGATACAGTGATAGGTTGGCAGGTCATAGGTTGATGTGACAATGGAAGTGATAGTGGAAGTGGTAGTGATAGTGATAGTGAGAGTAGCAGTGACAATGGCAGTGATTGTGGTAGTGACAATTTGGTCTACACTTATATTTCAGGGTGGTGGGATGGGGAAAGGAAAGGGATTTGTAGCCTCCTTCTAGTTGGAGATGAAGAATCAGCGAGTTGGATATTCCTTTAGGTTGGATCCTAATATTCAAAGGGTTGTATCCTCCTTTTGGTTAGAGCTAGATATTTCAGGGAGTTGTAGCTTCCTTCAGGTTGGATCCTGAGAATCAGGGGGTTATAGCCTCCTCCTAGTTGGATCCAGAGAATTCAGAGAGTTGTATCTTCCTTCAAGTTGGAGCATGTAAATAGGGGATTGTAGCCTCCTTCCAGTTCCAGCTAGAGAATTAGGAATTTGGTGCTTCCAATGAATGTATTCTTTGATATATAAGAAAGAATTATGTGGTTTTCTCTCATTTGGGTTTACATGTAAATTATGGTGTATTGTGACACAGTTGCACCACCCAGGCACGTTCGATCACAGGATCTTCCTCCTTCCTCGGCCCAAAGAACACTAACTGGTCCTTCTATTTACCTATCGAGAAATGTTCACCCACAGCAACTCTCTCACGGGATCTCCCTTTCTTCTATCGGGAAATCAGACTTCGCAATTTCACCACTCACGATATCAAACAAATGGATTTACTGAACCCCGAGTCCCAATGTGCCAATACTCTGATGCACATGCGGGTTGACTATTCAATGGTCCCGTCACCTCGTTAAGACTTCGGACTTCGTGGGATCGCGAATCCTAATACCAATGTTTTCGGGACTTACCTTTTCCCGAACCCCGATACGGTACGCCACCTATCCTCCACGCCGAATCCTCTGTGGCCCACTCTTTTATCATGTCGGGAAATCGCATTTCGAAGTTTTGTGATTCCCGCTGCTATGGTTCCTAAGAATCACGAAACATTGATTCTCGATGCACGTGAGGGTTGACTCTTCCACGTCATTATCCCCTCATCACCTTTTCGTACATCGCGAGATCGGGATTCCTAATGCAACGTTTTCTTTGTCCCCGGGGTTCATGAAGTGTCGAACCCCGACTCCTCTCGGATCTTCTGATGCGTGTCCACCCTGAGATCCACAGCTAGGACTTCCTTGGTGTTTCGAGACTTGAAAGGTCTCAGGTCTCTTGAATTCTGAAACCTCGATGCCTCAATATCCCGATGCCTCTCCGGGACTTTCCTCTGCTCACTAGGACTTAACCCCAGTGCAACTTCTGCCTAATTGAATGGTTGACGGGCAACCCAACAATGATCCTACGGCTCACGATCCTACCAAGCTTAACCTCCTGGTGTGGTCGTAACCTCCTCGTTACTCTGGTGAATCTGATGGCTGGCAGATTTTTCACGAATCCCCTCCACGAGATCTTGACAGTCAATTTATTCCTCCTTAATGATTTCTTGAAAATAACCAAGTGTTCCTCTGCGCTCACTCGTCCTCCTGCATGCAACCCTGGAACACTGGTTTTTAGATGCTCCACGGCACGAACTCCCTATGAAATCCTTTCTTAAGTTCTAAAGGTTTTATCCCTCTTGAGCTTTCTCCAACTTCTCAATCTCTTAGAAAAAGATAACCCTTTGCACGCCTTCCTTGTGGCAACCTGCAAACACTTCAAGTGTTTGGGTTTCTTCGACCCTGCGCACACCTGCAGCAGCAGTCCTTCAAATATTTTGCTCAAATTCACAACTGAGACTCTCCCTTAGCCTGCACACTCCTTGCATGGCTCCAGTAACCTAATTTCACTTATGGGTGAACAAGAACAAGAGTTAAACTACCTGAGCCTTCGTCAATGCACTCCTTGTGGACGTTTCGACTGCACTCCTTGCAGGAATCCTCACTCAGATAGAGAAACAATTGAAACTCATTTCTTCTTCCCCTCAAATTTCAAACTCAAACATGAAATCACATACACAACAATAAAGCAAATGCATAACAGGAAAACAAACACTCATGAGCACATCATTTAACATCAACACACAGAGAACAGACACAAAACCATGGATTTGAATCAACTTCTTCTATTAATTCAAGATCTATACATGGATGTTCTTCTACAGCTCTCTACTATTCTCCTGTGTTCTTCCTGCTTCAATAATCATGCTAATGCTACAATGTACAATTAGGGTGTCTATATCTGTTTTCCCTCCTTCTTTCTAAAACTGTCTAATCTATGAATTTAAGTCTATCTACCTGCATTAACTAGTGTAAATGCCTCCTATCTACTAAGGACGAGAGTGAATCTCTCAAGGTCCATTACATTTACAAGTGCGCCTCATATTAATGGCTCATTTAAGATTCGTGCAACAATCCCAAAGTGTTTTCAAAAATTTTGTTGGCTTATCCAGCTGTCCTCTACTTCCGCATTGGCTCGCTTGACGTGTTGGCGATACTCCTGCATCATACTCCCTCGCTTGAAAAAATTCATGGGCTCCTATCCATGAGCTCCTGCATGGTATATCCATGCTTTTGTATCTCTGCTTCATTCTCCCAGCTGGCATCTTCCACTGGATGGCCCTTCCATTTGACCAGATACTCATAGTATTCTTTCCTCTTGGTCTTCTTACTGACTCTCTTGTCTAATATGTTCTCCATATGCGGCTTCCCTGCAATCGGCATCTACTTCTGCCACTGAACCCCTGGATGTTCACCTTCTGTTCCTACTTCCTCAGCTTTATATGGATATAAATCTGCGACATTGAATATCGAAGATATTCCGATCCCATCCGGTAACTCGATCTCATAAGCATTTTCCCCCAATTTCTTCAAGACCTTACATGGCCCAATTTTCTTCATTTTCAATTTATTGTATGTTCCCTTCGGAAACCTCTCTTTCCTCAAATGTGCCAGAACTAATTCACCAACCTCGAACTGAAGTTGTCTCTTACGTTGGTCGGCTCTACGCTTATATTTGTGACTTGAATCTAGCAATCGTTGCTTCACCTAGCCGTGAAGTTCTTTCATCGCCTCTGTAAACTCTTCGAAACTTGCGCTCCTAGTCACAGTCTGTTCTTAATCTCTTAATTCAGAAACTCCTCTTGGCTGCATGCCATACACAATCTGAAATGGACTTTGGCCTGTGCTCCTGTTCACTGAGTCATTATATGCGAACTCTACCTGCAACAATATACTATCCCACTGGTTGTGGTGCTCTGTCACCAAGCTTCTCAGCAAGTCTCCTAGACTTTTGTTCACCACTTCTGTTTGCCCATTCGTCTAAGGATGATAGGCAGAACTAAACATCCAGTTAGTCCCCATCTTCTTCCACAGTTTCCTCCAGAAATGTCCCACGAACTTTGTATCTCTGTCTGAAACTATACTTCTGGGTAAACCGTGAAGTCGAACGACCTCTTTGAAAAACAGATTTGTGATGTGAGTCACATAACTGGTTTTCTGGAATGGGATAAAATGTGCCATCTTGGAAAACCTATCCACTACCACAAAGACTGAATCAAATCCTCTTTGCATCCTTGGCAATCCCAATATGAAATCCATGTTGATTTCATCCCATGGCCTCTCAGGTATGGGCAATGGTTGATAGAATCCTGCATTATGCTTTCTTCCCTTTGAATGCTGGAAAATTTTGCATCTGTTTACAAACCACTTGACCTCTGACCGTATCCCTGGCCAAAAGTATGACTCACTGAGCTTTGCAAATGTCTTGTCGTGACCAAAATGCCCTGCCAAGCCTCTGCTATGTTTCTCCTTTAACAGATTCTCCCTCATGGAGAAATTTGGAATACACAATTGATTACCCTTGAACAAAAATCCTTCCTGGATCACATACTCTATCCACTGGCTTCTGTCTCTGAGAACTAGGTTCTCAGCTGCTCCATACACTTCTTTAAAATCCTGATCATTTGCATACATGTCTCTGAGATCATCAAAGCCTAACGTCCTGACTTTGAACTCCTGCATCAGCAAACATTTCCTGCTCAAAGCATCAACCACTTTGTTAGCAGTAAATGAAATATGCTTAATTACAAAAGTGAAATTATGCATGTATTCGACCCACTTAACATGCCTTTGATTCAACTTCTCGTGTTGATTCACAAATTGTAATGCATGGTTATCACTATATAAAACAAATTCCTTTGGAATCAAATAGTACCTCCATTTTTTCAATGCATGTATGATGGCATAGAATTCCTTATCATATGTGGAGTACTTTTCTTTTGCCTCATTCAACTTCTCGCTGAAATATGCAATCGGTCTGTCCTCCTGACTCAAGACCACTCCTATGGCAAATCCGCTTGCGTCACATTTTACTTGAAACGTCTTTTGGAAATCCGGCAACACCAGAATTGGTTGTTCTGTAATCTTCCATTTCAACAAATTGAAACTCTTCTCAGCCTCTTCAGTCCAGTGAAAATATTTATGTCTTTTCTTGATTGTATGCATCATCGCTACGCTAATCCCACTGAAATTTCTGATGAACTTCCGGTAGAAACTAGCCAGTCCATGAAAACTCCTCACCTCAAAAATATTTTTCGGTGATGGCCAATTTTTAATTACCTCCACCTTATCTGGATCCATCTTTAATTCATTCGCAGATATAATAAATCCAAAGTAAATGAGTTATTTCTTCATAAATGAAGATTTCCTCATGTTAATCAACAGCTTCTCCTATTGTAGCTTCTTCATTATTGTAGCTAAATGCTTCAGATGTTCTGCCTTTGTTTTTCTGAAAATTAATATGTCATCCAGATACACAATGACAAACTTCCTGATGAATTCCCTTAGGACTTCATTCATTAACCTCATAAAGGTACTCAGCGCATTTGTCAAGCCAAACGGCATGACAAGCCATTCATACAGTCCTTCATTGGTTTTGAAGGTCATCTTCCACTCATCTCCTTCCCTCATGTGAATCTGGTGATATCCACTTTTCAGATCAACCATTGAAAAGTATTTTTCTCCACTCAAGCAATCCATTAAATCGTCCATCCACGACAATGGAAACCTGTACCTGATGATTATCTTGTTGATGGCTCTTCAGTCGGTACACATTCTCCAACCTCCATCTTTTTTTGGACTGAGTACCGTTGGAACGGCACATGAGCTCAAACTTTCCCTGACCAATCCTTTGTCTAGCAGCTCCTAGACCTGCTTCTTGACCTCTTCATTTTCTTGCGGCGTCAACCTGTACGCAACTTTATTCGACAAACTAGCTTCTGGTATGAGGTCCATATGATGACTCACACTCCTCATCAGTGGCAACGAACGAGGTATTTCATCCACCACGATGTCAGTGAACTCTTTCAGTAGTTCCTGAATTTCTCCTGACAAATCGTCTACTCTCATGCTAGTCAAAACGATCCTTGTTTTCCTGACCACAAAGAATTGTGGATCTTCTTTCTTCTTCACCTCCGTAAGAAGATCCTTCCCACTCATGAGGAGTAAAGTATTTCTCCCTTCTAGTTTTACCTCCTTATCTTTTATTGGAAGCAACATGTGTGTCCTCCCATTCTTCTCTAGAGTATACGTATTCATCTTCCCATCATGAATTACATTCCTGTCATATTGCCATGGTCTGCCCAGCAATAAATGATAGACATCCATAGGAATAACATCATAGAGTATTTTATCATTATACCCTCCTATTTTGAATTCAACTAAACACTGTTTAGTGACATTTACTTGATGCCCCTTCTGCAGCCATGAAACTTTGTATGGACTCGGGTGATCAGTCGTCTCCAGCTCCAGCTTCTCTACCATCTCGGTTGAAACAAGATTATCTGTGCTACCGCTATCCATGATAACCTTGCATACCCTATCCTTGGTTTTGCAAGCAGTTCTGAAAAGTCTGCTTCTTTGAGCTGAGTCCTCCACCTCCTTCTCGGGTGTCAAGAGAACCTTACGCATCATCAATGACCTTCTGCCTTCTGCATCTTCCGCTTCAACATATTGCCTCTGTGCCTCGGCGATGTGAGCTTCTCCTCCATCTTTCTTTTTATCTGGACAGTCATAGGACTTGTGCCCATTTTTTCCACATGCGAAGCATGTGATTACTCCACCTCTTCCTCTTCCTCTACCTCTGGTACAAGGAAACATGTTATTATTAGCGTATCCTCTGCTCTACTCTGTATGCTACCCTCTATGTTTAGCATGCTGGCCTCGCTGTGAACTTCCACCTCTCTCAGTTCTAGTATGAGGCTTTTTCCATTCGTCCTTGGGCTTCTGGTATTTATCTTGGGCAACTAATTTGCCTTTGGGTTGACTTCTACCTCGGCCTCGCTGACCTTTCTTACAGATCAGCTTCTCTTCAGCCTTCAAAGCCATTTGATAGGCATCCTCCACCATTCGAATGGTTGCCATACTCATCTCGTCCTGGATATCGTATCTTAGGCCATTCATATACCTGGCAACTTTCTCATCATCGCTCTCCCGATGACCTGCCCTGATGTTCAATCAATAGAATTCCTCCGTGTATTCTTTTACTGTCATCAGCTTCTGTCTCAGGTTCTGAATCCTCCTGAACAGAGTGATTTGATAATCTCTTGGGATGAACTTTGCCTTCATCTTTGCAATCATTCGATCCCAACTTTTAATTGTTCGCTTGCCCTTGCAGCGTCTATCTTCTTGTAGCTCGTCCCACCATAATGCTGCATGTCCCTTCAATCTCGTGACAGCATGCCTAACTTTCTTATCCTCTTAGACATCTTCATAGTCGAAGTATGTATCCAGAGATCTAATCCAATCTAGAAGCTCTTATGCATCCAGATTCCCCTCATAAACTGGAATGTCCATCTTCGTTTTTGCACCCATCTGTGCAATAGCTTTGATTAGACATTCATTGGATGCATCCTCGGCTGCAAATTCTTCCCCATGTTCAGCTTCAACTTCACCCTCTAAATCGCTAATATCCCCCGCACTGGTTGTGCGTATTTGCGTTGTCTCCATATCTTCGAGTCTAGCTCGTAGATCACATATCTCTCTTTCCATTTCTAGATTCTGTGCTTGCCTACCCCTTCTCCTTGGGTTTTCTCTTTCCTTTGGATCAGGTGACTGTCTATCCCATCTCCTTGGAGGCATGGTGAATTTCCTTCTTCTCTGCTACAGAAAGCAAAGAAATTTTCTTGCTCTGATACCACTTGATGTGTATCAGAGTGTTATTTTCCTCTTTCTGCCTCTTCCTGCCTGAAATATACAGACAAGAATCAAGCTCTGATACCACTTGACGCAGTCGCACCACCCGGGCATGTCCGCTCACAGGATATTCCTCCTTCCTTGGCCCGAAGAACATTAACCGGTCCTTCTATTTCCCTATCGGAAAATGTTCACCCACAACAACTCTCTCACGGGATCTCCCTTTCTTCTATTGGGAAATCAAACTTCACGATTTCACCACTTGCAATATCAAACAAATGGATTTACCGAACCCCGAGTCCCTATGTGCCAATACTTCGATGCACATGCAAGTTGACTATTCAATGGTCCCGTCACCTCGTCGGGACTTCGTACTTCGCGGAATCGCAAATCCTAATACCAATGTTTTTGGGACTTACCTTTTCTCGAACCCCCGATACGGTACACCACATGTCCTCCATGTCGACTCCTCCATGGCCCACTCTTTTATCCTGTCGGAAAATCGCGTTTCGAAGTTTTTCGATTCCTGCTGCTATGGTTCCCAAGAATCATGAAACACTGATTCCCGATGCACGTGAGGGTTGACTCTTCCACATCACTATCCCCTCATCACCTTTTCAGACATCGCGAGATCGCGATTCCTGATGCAACTTTTTCTCTGTCCCCGGGGTTCATGAAGTGTCGAACCCTGACTCCTCTCGGATCTTCTGACACGTGTCCACCCTGAGATCCATAGCTATGACTTCCTTGGTGTTTCGAGACTTGAAAGGTCTTGGGTCTCTTGACTTTTGAAACCCTGATGCCTCAATATCCCGATGCCTCTCCGAGACTTTCCTCTACTCACTAGGACTTAACCCCAGTGCAGCTTCTGCCTGATCGAATGGTTGATGGGCAACCCAACAACGATCCTACGGCTCATGATCCTCCCGAGCTTAACCTCTTGGTGTGGTCGTAACCTCCTTGTTACTCTGGTGGATCTGATGGCTGGAGGATTTTTCAAGAATCCCCTCCACGAGATCCTGACTATCAATTTCTTCCTCCTTGAGGATTTCTTGAAAATAACCAAGTGTTCCTCTGCGCTCACTCGTCCTTCTATGTGAAACCCTACAACACTGGTTTTTAGATGCTCCATGGCACAAAATCCCTGTGCAATCCTTCCTTAGGTTCTGAAGGTTTTATCCCTCTTGATATTTCTCCAACTTCTCAGTCTCTTATAAAAAGTGAACCCTTTGCATGCCTTCCTTTCGGCAACCTGCAAACATTTCAAGTGTTTGGGTTTCTTTGACCCTGCGCACACCTGCAGCAGCAGTCCTTCAAAGCTTCTGCTCATATTCACAACTGAGACTCTCCCTTAGCCTGCGCACTCCTGGCACAGCTCCAATAACCCAATTTCACTTCTGGGTGAACGAGAACAAGAGTTAAACTACTTGAGCCTCCGTCAACGCACTCCTTGCGTACGTTTCGACTACACTCCTTGCAGGAATCCTCACTCAGATAGAGAAACAATTGAAACTCATTTCTTATTCCCCTCAGATTTCAAACTCAAACATGAAATCACATACACATAAATAAATCAAATGCATAACAGGAAAACAAACACTCATGAGCACATCATTTAACATCAACACACAGAGAACAGACACAAAACCATGGATTTGAATCAACTTCTTCTATTAATTCAAGATCTATACATGGATTTTATTCTATAGCTCTCTGCTATTCTCCTGTGCTCTTCCTGCTTCAATAATCATGCTAATGCTACAATGTATAATGAGGGTGTCTATATCCGTTTTCCCTCCTTCTTTCTAAAAGTGTCTAATCTATGAATTTAAGTCTATCTACCTACATTAACTAGTTTAAATGCCTCCTATCTACTAAGGATGAGAGCGAATCGCTCAAGGTCCATTACATTTACAAGTGCGCCTCATCTTAATGGCTCATTAAGATTCGCACAACAATCCCAAAGTGTTTTCAAAATTTGTGTTGGCTTATCCAGTTGTCCGCTGCTTCCATGCTAGCTCGCTTGACGTGTTGGCGATGCTCCTGCATCATATTGTGTACTTGATGTGATGTCACTTATGTTTATATGCTCATGATACATTGATGATATATTGATGATATACCAATGATATAATGTTGATTAAGTTAAAGTTTATATATTGTGGTTAAAAGTGGTAAAAGTTCTCATATTGATTCACCCCCCCCCCCTTAGTATTCCAACAAGATCACTTGATTCCTCATGTTTCCGAGAAGAAGATAGCCAAGGAGATATATGATGCTTTGGTGGTCTTGTACCAAAGAGGGAATACAAACCGAAAGTTGATTTTGAGGCATAAACTTTGATCAATTGAGATGTCCAACATAGATTTAGTTGCTATCTACCTCATGAGGATCACTTAGATTCGTAATCATCTTGTAGCCATTGGTGAGGCAGTTGGTTACATAGAGTTGGTGAATATGGAATTGCATGGTTTTCTCAAGTCTTGGGAACAATTCATGCAGGGGATTTATGCACGAGAGAATATGTCATCATTTGACATATTGTGGATCAATTGGATCCAAGAGGAGGCTCAGATATAGTCCAGGAAGAAGTAGAGGGGTAGTGATTATGAGAATCAGGCCCTAGTTTCTCATGCTAGGAAGGGAAAAGGAAAATGTTCCACAGGGAGAGAGGGATCTCTAGAGCAGTGGAAGAATAAGGGCCTTAGTAAGGTTAAGTGTTTTACTTGCCATAAGAAAGGCCACTATACTTCATAATATCCACAGCCAAAGAAAGGTAAGCCAAGGGGACTGTAACAATCAGTTTACCTTTGAATTTACAATAGTTTGTGTTTGGCTTTAAATTTGTGTACAAAATCTAATGTTTAACTTCATAAAATAAATATATATATTTTATATATAATAAAATATGTGTTTTTCTCAATTCTAATAGGCTAATATATTTGAAGTGTTATTGTAGGTTTCACGTTTTCCAATGTTCAAAATTAATTATAATTACATAATTAATAGACTTTGGTTATTTCTTTCACCTAAAGTGGCGGTAGTCCTTTTGTGTACGACTTGTTTAAGTTCAAGCACCTTATTTTTTGTTCGCATTTTCTCGATTTTTGATCTCTTGTCCAAATCTGCCATGTAGTGGAACCACCTCTTAGGATTCTTGACTATGGAGCACAGTTTCCACCATCTGGCCAGTGCCTCGAACAACAAATTATTTCCTTCCACTTCAAAATTTCCATTCAAATATTTATCCATTTTTGTTATTACAAACTTGGTTGAGAAAGAATGCACAAATAAACAAGGCTATGTGGCAGCGTAGTCCCTCTCGGGTTGAATTGGGATAGGAAAAAGTAGCAAAGGAATATGGAAACTACAGAGGAGATGTGGAAAGAAGCATGAAGCACAGGTGGTATCCATGCAGTAAATGGCACATGGCCTCTAGAGCCCCATTTATTTTTTGAAAGCGTAGAACAAAATACAATTTGTGCATAGTGGAAGATAAAAATTTATGAAGACACAAATATGAAAGGAGATAAAAAAAGCAGTGTAGTTTGAAATATACGAAATAAGTTACAAGTTCCTGGAAATTTAAATGCATTTTTCATATAGACTAGTGAAATATAAAAATGTATGAGGACATAAATATAAAAGAAGATAAAAAAAAACAGTTTTATTTGAAATATATCAAAAAATAAAAGTTTGTTACATATTCCTAGAAATTTCAATGTGTTTTTCATATAGACTGGGATTGGGGCTCCCGTGGACCATAAGAGAAATATGTACACGAAACAGGACTATATAAAGAAGAAGTGGGCAGCGGTGGAGTGCAATACCTGGAAAAAAAAATTGAAAGGTATCAGTCTTTGGCTAGACATTTCTATTTAAAAAAGTGGAATAACTAGGTTGATAAACAAAGCAGGTGGCGATCAGTAGACTTACAGTGATGGTACATATGACCCCTTTTTCTATTTTCTTGCGGATTCCTTTTCATTGATATCGTCGACAATTGATAGAATCGTGGAAACTACATGTTTCCTTTTGTCGACAACCTACTTCAATTCTCTTTCCATCAATTCTTCAATGTAGCTTCTCATTGGGGCGACGTTGATCTCATTCCAGATTTTTATGTTGAAAAAAATATTTTCTAATTCCCCAAAGTCGATAGAAAGATTACGCAGAGCTTGATCAATTTCCTCATTTTGTACTGAATAGTCGACTAGCCAGTCGTCGATGTGATCTTGACCATATTCAAGGATGTTGTAAAACTTTTCCAAAGACAACGCCTTAAACATATCAACCTATTTATCAAAGTATTTCCTAGTTAAGGGCAAGGAGTTGACGATTAATTTGGGGTCTTGGAAGTTGTTGGTCCTTCCGGCTAAGTTTATTCTGGAAAGCCTTGTGAATAATTTTTATTTCTTTGATATGGCTTGTTCACATGACTGAACAATGAGATGCAAGTTCTTCACTTTTTTTTTCTAGCATGCATTTGATTGACCGATATGGTTTTTGGATGGAAGATATTGTTGTCTTCTTCTTGTTTATGTCATGTTGTTGACAAGTGTGCCAAAAGGAAGGACCATGTTTAAATAGAAATGTTCTTCATCTTTTAACTCCACCTGCAAATGTTCAAGAAAATTATGTGCCCTGGTTTCAAGGGAAGTCATGGTTTCTGTTGTTTCCCACGCTTCAGTAACCAGATCCATTCTTTTCTTGATATTATTCTCCACATATCCTCTACAGGATGAGAGGAGGCTGGAGGATCCTTTTAACTTGGCTTTGGGGGTGGCAGGAATGGCTATTTCCAAAGGATTGGAAAGCAATGGCATGGGAATCAAAGCCTCTTCCAATTCCTTGATTCGGTCCTTCAGTCTGGCATTCTCGACCTCGATGCCTACAATGGATTAATGAATTGCATCTCTGCTCGCTATGTGAATTTGACAAATTTGGGACGGCTGCATGTTCGCAAGGTTAACCTCGGAACGATATTTTCCTTTCTTATTTTTTAAATTTTTTTTTTCAATAATCAATGTTTTGGACTGGCTATCAAAAAAAGAACTTTGGAACATGAAGGATTCATATTCGTCAAAAATTTTGGTATTAGATATGTCCATTGGACAACTATGTTGGATGGCGTCTCTGGGTTGATCAAGGTAGTGGAGTACGCTATCCAGATTAGGCTCAAGTTCCATGTTCTCACTCTGAATTTTGGGCTCTTCCGCCTGTCCCACATTGTTTTTTCTCTTCTTGTCTACTGGAAGCTTGTGAGAACTATCAATTTTAGAGTGAGGAGGGTTGCTATCTCCTCCTTCATTTGAAGAACTCTGACTTTCTTTGTTGTTGTGGTGGTTTGTTGGAGCAATGCTCCGGGATTTCATACTTTTTGGAGTGATACTCGTCAATTGAACACTCTTGTCACCGGGGTCTTTTCCCTATTGCCTGTACAATTTAATGTTTCTTTGCAGTGTGTCTACGTCGTCGGCATCAGAAGCAGGAGTGTTTCCACCAGTGTCTATGTTTCCAGAAAGGTGTTTTTTGAAAAAACAATTGTCGAAGCCAAGTGTTTGTAAATGTTGTAGAAAAAAATTATCGAGGTCGAACCCTCTTAGGATTTCATCATATCTCAGGTTGAATTTGCTAGAATGCACAGTGAATTCATCAATTTTGTTGACGTTCTTCAACACAAAGTCCCCGAATTTCCAAGGCAGGTGAATGAACTGTTTTTTTCTCTTCTCTTGGAATAGATGCAACCAGTAGTTGTATTTTCGTGCTACTTCTGCAACAAACATTTTGTCTGTAATGTGACATGGAAGAAGAGTAGGTTTTTCCCTGGAGCCAAAAATCCTTATCACAGTGTAATTATCCAAATGTTCAAGTGTCCCCTTCCTGTCCAAAAAATTGGTT
Source organism: Picea glauca (assembly GCA_000966675.3). Classification (NCBI taxonomy): domain Eukaryota; kingdom Viridiplantae; phylum Streptophyta; class Pinopsida; order Pinales; family Pinaceae; genus Picea; species Picea glauca. Next base: position 464,208 of record JZKD02S1777097.1, read on the forward strand.
GCCTGTTCAGATATGCAGGGAGCATCTTCTCCTAACAACAAAACTTTGAAAATAGACACGAAGCCATTAAAAACCTCATAAAAATAGTTGGAGGCCTTGTGCTTCCATAAGGCCTAGTACCAGAAAATTACTGGGTCAAATTCCCAGTTGAAATTCTTGGACAGAGACATTTCTGGAAACTGGTAGCAATGTGTTATCGCAAAAACTAAGTAGGATTACATATAAAATTTCTTTTCCCTTTTGAAGCTTGAAAATTGGGAACAGATTTTATGGGAAATTAACTTTCCCCAATCAAAAATGGCTTGTTCCTTGACTGTGAAATACAAAATATAAAGAGCCATCTGGGAAACAGTTGTTGTGGACTCATGTCCCATTATTCTTGTAAACAGCCAGGCAATTTCGTGGAATGGATTTCTAAATGAACTAACCTGAAAGCTTGTGATATCTTCAGGAACTACAATTGGGTCTTCCAATAAATGGGTCAAGAGGTCCAACCCATTATTATACTTTTCTAGTAGTTGTTTTCAATCTTATCCTCTGAACGTCAATGTTGGCTCCAACAATCTTAACATCTGGCGGAAGACCTGAGGTGACAAAGAAACAGAAGAATGGTCCCACAGTGGAATAATTCTTTTGTCTAAAATAAAATTATCGATGCACCAAGAGACCAGCTCCTTACAGTCAAAAACTTCAAGGACACATCTTGCACAAGAAATCCCATAGGTCCAAATTACTTTGTTATGGGCGGCAGGGGTTGAGTAATAAGAATATGCCCTGGACCACTGGAAGTTCTACTCCTTGTGCCTAAAGATGTTCACTATATCTCCATAGAACTATTTTCAAGTTGATGCCATAGGTTTATGATAACATTGGTTTGCTCCAGACGATGGTTGAAATGAATAGTTGGAGCCGATAATATAACTCTCTGCAAAATCTTGGTTAAATGCTTATGAATGGGAGAGATCCTCGAGCCTTTTGCTGATTAATGACAATCTGTATGGGTGGTGCATGATGAACTGTTAGCAGTAAAGATTAATTATTTCATATTTATAAGTGTGAAGGTGGCGAGTACGATGAAGAGAAATTAAGGATTGGAGGTTTTGTGAACGTGCCAAGCTGACGACGTGTGAACAACATTTCATGATATTGAAATCAACACTCGAAAGGGATAATACAACCCCCCGCAAATATTGGTTTAATTCGTATTAATAGGATACCTCATCGAGCCTTTCTCCCATCAATGACAATCTATATGGTTCCTGCATGATGAGCTATTAGAATTAAATGTCAATAATTGCATATTAAAACATTTTTTTTATTATAGAAAAGTGTTAAGGTCACGAAGACGGGGGAGAGCAAGAAACGAATGGAAAGGTCTGAAAAGTGGTCAGATGGGATTCAAAATAGGGTTACGGGAGATACTCAGGAGAGGCGAGTGTCCCACGATCAAATTTTATGTATCAGAATTTTTTACTGCAAAACGTGTAAAACGGAAGAGAGCATGATGGGGTAGTTCAGCGGCTGGTTTTTATATTTGCATAATTCCGAGAAAGTGGATAAGTATGAAATAGGGAAATGGTCGGTCGGACTTATTTTCGGAATCGAAGATTGAATATTTCGTGAACAGACCAACCCAACGACGCGCAACTGACATTCCATGATGTTTGAAATTAACACTCGGAAGGGATAATATAACCATCCAGAAATTTTGGTTTTATGCGTATTAATGAGAGATTTCCTCAAATCCTAGTTTAGCATTAACGCTTGATAATTGCATACTTAGAAATAAGATCTTATATATAATTGCTAATTGTTAATTGCAAAAGGGCGCGAGCATAGGAAACAGTGATTAGGAATTGGATATTTCTTGAACCCACCAACCTGACGATCTGCAGAAAAAATTTGAAGAAATGAAGAAGTATGGAAAGTGGATGGATGCACTTCAAAATGGGGTGACAATAGTTCCATAGGAGACACGAGGACACGACGGTAAAATTGTATGTCTCATAATTTTTCAGTGCAAAATGTACTATATATATAGATAAACATTTTTTATTATAGACAAGTTCCAAGGTCATAGAGACGAGGGAGAGCAAGGAACGAATGGCAAGGTCTGAAAAGTGATCAGAAAGGATTCAAAATAGGGTTACGGGGAATACTCAAGAGAGGCAAGTGTCCCATGGTCATATTTTACGTATCGAAATTTTTTACTGCAAAATGTGTAAAACTGAAGAGAGCATGATGGGGCAGTTCAGCAGTCGGTTTGTATATTTGCGAAATTCTAGGAAAGTGTTTAAGTATGGAATATGGAAATGGTCAGTTGGACTTATTTTCAGAATCAAGGATTGAATATTTCATGAACGGACCAACCCGATGGCGCGCAAATGACATTCCATGATGTTTGAAATTAATAGTCGGAAGGGATAATATAACCATCCAGAAATTTTGGTTTTATGCGTATTAATGGGAGATTTCCTCAAATCCTGGTTTAGCATTAACACTTGCTAATTGCATACTTATAAATAATATCTTTTATATAATTGCTAATTGCTAATTGCAAAAGGGCATAGGCATAGGAAACAATGATTAGGAATTGGATATTTCTTGAACCTGTCAAGCCGACGATCCATGAAAGAAATTCGAAGAAATGGCGAAGTATGGAAAGCGGACAGACGGGCTTCAAATTTGGGTGATAATAGTTCCACAGAAGACGTGAGGACCCGACGGTTGAATTGTATGTCTCGGAAGTTTTCAGTGCAAAATGTGTACCACGGAAGAGGGCATGATAGGTAGACTATGATACGGAAGATGGTATGATCTGAGTTTGGTTGTAAATTTGTATGTCACAGAAGTCACGGTACTGTTCGCAGGTCATGGAACAATATAAGTCCAATCTATATCCCTCCTATCGAGAATCCGCGGTCGAAGAAGTGACTGGGTATGGAATGGGGAAGCGGTTGGTCGATGTCACAATATAAGAGCATGAGTGCAAACGTGAACCCACAAGTCTGCCTACCCACATAGCTAGACATTTTCGAAAAAATGAATAAGTGATGAGAAAGATAAAGTTTAGGGAAAAGAGAAACGGATATTTGGCTAAGCATAGAAGACGAAAAAGAAGGGATAATATATTCACATCTGTAATAGATATCCCATTTCCTGCCAAGATATATACTTGGAAAGAAGTGCAAAGGTGGTGGGCATAGAAAACAGTGACTTGGAATATGATCCCTGAGTTTACTTGGTTCTCGGTTGTCTTTGTCTGTCAATTTGTATATCGGGGAATTTCGAGTGTTGTTTGCAGGACACGGAACAATAGAATTGCAATTTTTTACCCTGCAAGTCCGCTTGTGAATTTGTATAGTGCGGAACTCTGGGTGTTTTTTGTAGGACACAGAACTATAGAGGAAATGCTTTGCCCTTTAATATAACCTCTATGATGAAAATGTAGTATGTGGCTCATTTTATCACTTTTCCATCTGTAAACAATCGCAATCTTGAGCCCACCGGCCCTAGAGTTCATCTGTCAAATTGTATATCACGAAACTTCGAGTGTTATTTGGAGGACACGAAACAATATAAGTGCAATGTTGAGCCAGCTAGTGTGCAAGTCCGTCTATCAATTTGTATATCATGGAACTCTGGGTGCTACTTGTATGACATGGAACAATAGAGGCCCAATTTTGAGTCCGAGAACCCGCGATCCAAAAAGTGGCCAAGTATGTAATGAGGGAGTCGTGCATGAGGGAACCCTTGTCAACCTATTTCGAAACCCGTGGCAGCAGTCCAGGTGTTGTTTGCAGGAGACGGAATAATGGAAGTTCAATATAGAGCTCAGGTGTCCGAAATTCACAATCTGAAAAGTGCCTAGGCATTGAATGGCTACTGGTTGGTTGAAGTGTGGCTTGTTTTAGCACTTTTCCATCCGTAAACAATCACAATCTTGATCCTGCCATCCCTGGAGTCTGTTTGTCAATTTGTATATCACAGAAATCCGAGTGTTGTTTGGAGGACACGGAACAATAAAAGTGCAATGTTGAGCGAGCTTGCACGCAAGTCCCCCTATCAATTTGTATATCATGGAACTCTGGGTGCTACTTTTAGGACACAGAACAATAGAGGCCCAATTTTGAGCCCACCAGCCCAAGAACCCGTGATCCAAAAAGTGGCCAAGTATGGAATGTGGGAGTCGTACATGAGGGAACCCTTCTCAGCATATTTTGAAACCTGTGGTGGAGGTCCAGGTACTATTTGCAGGCGACGGAACAGTGGAAGTTAAATATAAAGCTCAGGTGTCTGGGAATTCACGATTTGAAAAGTGCCTAGGCATTGAATGGCCACTGGTTGGTCAGAGTCGCATTTTCCGAAAAATGACTAAGTAAAGAGAAAGAGAGAGTATAGGGGAAAAATAAACAACAATTTGGTCAAGTATAGAAGAGGGAAAAGAAGGTCCAATATATTTGAATCTGCAATAGATATTCCATTTCTTGGAAAGATCTTTTATGTGTGTTGTTGAATAAGTTGTATACATATTACATATACTTGGAAAGAAATCCGAAGGTAGCGGGCACAGGAAACAACATCTAGAAATTTTAAATTTATTGAACCCATGAACTCGACGATCCACCAAAGGGATGTCAAAAAAATGTCAAGTGTGGAAAGCGGTCAGATGGGCTTCAAAATAGGGTGATGGATTCCCGAGGAGCCATAAGGCCTTGAGTGTCAAATTGTATATATCGGAACATTTTGGTGCAAAATGTGTAACACATAGGAGGGGATGATGTGGGAGTCCAAAAGTAAATCTTCATATCACAGAATCCGGAGTGTTATTTGCAATTCAAAGAACAATGGAAAGTGCAATTTAGACAAAGGGGAAGCACTCGATCGAAAAGCATGAATCCGCCAACCCGTGCAGCAAGGCATTTTCAAAAAAAAATGATTAAGTAACCAAAAAGAGAAACTACTTGGGATAAAAGAGTGGGAAAATAGAAAGGTGGAGGGAAATTTTTGTAAGTGAGAATTGGTTTCAAACAAGCCCCATTGTTGCAAAACCATCATTTTCTAGTAATTGTCAACAAATGCTTTGTTGAATATTAGATTTTATTGCAACTTGTGGGTGTAAGTGTATTCTTGATACATTCTTCCATGACTGTAACATATTAACTTAAGTATTAAACTTCTTGCATTATGGGTTGTTAGCATTAAAGCTTAATAATTGCATGTCTAGAAACAAGAATGACGATCTTGCTGCAACATTGTGATTTGGTATTGCTATGTTCTATCTACATTACGAATATAATTGAACGTTGGTTTGAAACTGTGTGTAATTCATTTTTTGTTTACATAAAATATTGATGGATCGACACAGTACATTTTCATATAATTGTTAGATGCTCCATTTTAGAACAAATTACCTAAGAAAATACAATATCGAAGAACTACGAGACTAGCAAACCATGCCAATGAGAAGAGGCGTTAAATCCAGAAAAGAAACAACAACCAAGACTCCAAGGAAAAAAAAATTAATAGCAAATCCATTTAAAAAAAAAAAAACATTGAGCATTGTACATCTATCCTCAAAAATTGGACCCATTTCTTTGGGCCAAAACATTGAACGTATTTGCCGCAAACACAAGCAAGAGATTTGCAACATGAAAGAGCCATCAATATTCTCTTCAACATGCATACAAAACTGATTACCATGCCTTTTGTTTTAGGAAATCCTTGCAGTTTTCTCCTCGATGGATCATCCTGTGGTAAAATTGATAGTTCTCAAAAGCTTTCCATGAGGAAGAAGATGAAAAATGTTGTAGGGAAAATGGAATATCCCTTAACTGAAAGTTAGGACACCAAGAAACCTCCTCTCCACAATCTAAAAACTTTAGGGACATAGGTTGCACATGCAATTCCAGAGGCCCAAATTAATCCATTCTGGGTGGAAGGAGATAACTAGTAGAAATATGCCTTGCACCAGTGGGGGTTCTGGTCCTCATTCCTGAAGATGTTAATTGTATATCTAGAGAACAGGATAGTAGTCATGCAATTAAATAGTTTTTTGGCTTGAAATATATCTCTGGGAGCATCAACATATCATTTCCTTACAGTGAAATTCTTCCGCCCAGAACGGACTAATTTGGACCTCTGGAATTCCTACTTTCAAACTTCAAAGAGGCTATTGCGTCCAACATTAGTTTCTTTTCTTAAACTCCTTCTTTTGGTGTTGTTAGGGCTGCCATCACTGAGCCAGGAAGTTCCGCACGTTATGGTTGATTTCAATTTGGGCGCAGGAGTGGGAACAGTCTTTGCATTTCCATAATCCATTGTCGTATCATCATCCATCAGATCATCTTCTTCCAGCTTGTAATCCATGGCATCAACCTCTACACTAGCCATCAATGCAAATGGGCAGGTTCTCTGAGCAGGAAGGGTTGCCTTGGAATTATTTGGCTTGAAATATATCTCTCGATGTACTAAGGGACCATCTCCTTTTTTTCTCCTGGGTGAAGGGAGATGAGTAGTAAGAATATGCCCTGGAATACTGGAACCCTTGGCCATCATGCCCGAAGGTGTTTATTGTATCTGGACATAACTGATGGCACAAGTTAACAACAATTTCCATTTTCTCTAGACGATGTTTGAAATGAAAATTGGGGAGGGATAATACAACCCTCCGCAAATCCTAGTTTAATGCGTATCAATGGAAGATCTCCTCGAGCCTTTCACTGATCAATGACAATTTCCAAGGTTCGTGCGTAATGAGTTGTTACCATTAAAGCTCACTAATTGCATATTTATAAAAAAGTGCAAAGGTTGTGGTGATGGTGAAGAGCGATTAAGAATTAGATATTTCTTAAAGGTACCAACCGGTCAGTGCACGAAAGAGATTGCATCATGTTTGAAATGAATACTTGGAAAGGATAACACTCTTCTCTGCAAATATTGGTTTAATTCATAGTAATGAAAAATCTTATCCGGCCTTCCGGACATTAATGAAAATCTTAACGGTTCATGCACGATGAACTACTAGCATTAAAGCTTAATAATTGCATATCTGGAAAGAAGTGCGAAGGTAGCGGTGATGGCGAAGAGAAACCAAGCATTGTACATTTCGTCCACCCGCCAACCCGTGAAATAGATTCCAAGAAATACCCAAGTATGGAAAGTGGTCGAGTGGGTTACAAAAAAAAGGGTCACAAGATATACCCCGAGAGAAGTGAGGGTCGATGGTAAAATTGTATCTCACTAACAGATTTTGGTCATAAATTTGTATATCGCAGAATTTTGGGTGTTGTTTGTGCCTAGGGGAACAGTGGAAGCGCAATGCCGAGAGGGAAATTTGGATATTTTGGCACTTCGGGTGTTGCATATAAAAGCATGAGACATTCGTAAAAAGGGCCAAGTAAACAGAAAGCGAAATCATATGAGATGAAGGGGAATTTGTTTGTAATTTGTAAATTGTTGAAGTCTGGGTGTTATTTGTAGGCGGCGGAACAATGGAAACACAATGTTGAACTTGCCTATGTGGGAACCCACGATTCAAAAAAATTGTTCAATATGAAACGGGGAAGCGGTCGGTCAAGCTGGTGATATAAAAGTAACAATGGAAATCTAAAGACATGAATCTGCCAAATCCCGCACCTAGACATTTTCCGAAAAACGAGTAAGTAAAGAAAGGGAAAGCAGAGGGCAAAAGAGAAAGCGGATGGAAATTTTTGGAAATGGGAATTGTTGTAAGAAAGAACCATTCATGGTCTTAACAGTAAATATGGAGTGCATTAAACATGTTAACAAGTTCTTCAATCAAAGAATAGATACAACGATCGATGTTTATAGTTTCCAGGATCTGTTTGTATAAGAGAAGCTTCGAAAAGTTACATGAAAATCAATTTTTGGATGTTTAAGTAAAATTTTTGTATTGTTAGCTTCACCACAAGTATAACAACGAAAAATTTGAATTTTAATGTCCTCTCATTCATATGAATGTTCCATTAGACTTTGCATAATATATATTCTTTTATTTCAATTTGTTTCCTAATTTGTAGATCGCGGAAGTCTAGGTGTTGTTTGCAGGCGGTGGAACAATGGAAACGCAATGTTGAACCCGCATATCTGGTAACCCGCCTATTCAGAAACCCGCGAGCCAAAAAAATTGTACAATATAAAACGAGGAAGAGGTCGGTTGGGTTGGTGATATAAAAGTAAGTGAAATCTGAAGACATGAATCCACCAACTTTTGCACCTAGAAATTTTCTGAAAAATGAGTAATACATAATAAATATGTACTTTACATGAGATTTTATAGAGCATGTATGGATCCTGCATTCCATACTTAGCCACTTTTTGGATCACGGGTTCTTGGGCTGGAGGGCTCAAAATTGGGCCTCTATTGTTCTATTTCCTACAAATAGCACCCAAAGTTCTGTGATATACAAATTAACAGGCGGACTTGAGGGTTGGCTAGCTCAACATTGCACTTATATTGTTCTATGTCCTCCAAAAAACACTTGAAGTTCCACGATATACAAATTGAAAAATGGAATCCAATGTTGGCGAGCTCAAAATTGCAATTTTTTATGGATGGTGATCCCTATCAACTATCTAACATTATCTAAAAACATTATTTTGAATACTAAATTATTAATATTAAATGTTGATATTGTACAATTTAATTACATAAAATTATTAAAGGATGTTAAATATCTTATTTAAAAGAAAAACCCGCATATTCAGAAACTCGCGATCCAAAAATTTTGTACAGTATGAAGCGAGGAAGCGGTCGGTCAGGCTGGTGATATAAAAGTAAGTGTAAATATGAACACATGTACCTGCCAATTTCTGCACCTAGAAATTTTCCGAGAAACGAATAATACATACTAAATATGTACTTTTATAAAGTATGGACATGAGATTTTATAGAGCATGTATGGATCTCTCATTCCATACTCATCCACTTTTTGAATCACGGGTTCTCGGGCTAGTGGGTTCAAAATTGGGCCTCTATTGTTCTGTGTCCTACAAATAGCACCCAGAGTTCCACGATATACAAATTGACAGGCAGACTTGCGGGTTGGTTGGTTCAACATTGCACTTCTATTGTTTTGTGTCCTCCAAACAACACTCGGAGTTCCACGATATACAAATTGACAGACAAACTCCAGGACTGGTGGGCTCAAGATTGCGATTGTTTACGGATGGTCATCCTTATCAACTATCTAACATTATCTAAAAACATTATTTTCAAATACTAAATTATTAATATTAAATATTGATATTGTACAATTTAATTACATAAAATTATTAAAGGATGTTAAATCTCTTATTCTAAAAAAAATAAAGGAAACAAAACAAATCTTTTTTAAATTCTATCACCACAAGTATAACAACGACCAATTTGAATTTTAAGGGCCTCTTGTTGATATGATAGCACCATTGGACTTCACATAGTATATATTCGTTTATTTCAAATTATTCTAGGAGATTAATTGTACCAAGTTCATCGATCAAGGAAAAGTGCTAAAACAAGCCACATACTACATTTGCATCACATCGCTATACAAATTGACAGGCCGACTTGCAGGCTAACTAGCTAAAAAATTGCAATTCTATTGTTCTGTGGCCTCCAAATAACACTCAGATTTTCGTGATATACAAATTGATAGAGGAAGCATACAACCAAGAACCAAGTATCTAGGTGTTGAAGAAATATTGCAGAGACACACTGCAAAATTCTTACTGGGAGATGCAAGAAAACATCAAAATAACAACATCGATTACATTTGTAATTAGATTCTCAAGTACTCGAGTATGACGAACATTCATCTGGGTGTTGAAGAAATATTACAGAGACACATGAGATATTTTTGTTCCCTACCAAAGCTTGATATGTTTTTTTTTTCTTGTTTTCTTTTTTTTCCTTCTTCAGCTGATATGCAATATTGCATTGTCCTCATTTAAGGTAAATTTGTTGTGTATCTGAAAGTCGCACAGCATGTAGACACATCTTGCCTTTTTATGTTGGTATGCTTCATACGACAATTCTGGTAACCTAGGAAGCACATCTTGTAACAGTGGTTGCCTAATTGTACAATGCACGGTTGTGTTGCCCACGGTTCGGATGGAAGCATTGAGGCAATGTCTATATATATATGGACATTTTTCACTGCATCGCAGACAATCAATCATATCATCACTTATCAAAGCGGAAGCAGAAGAAAGAGAGTTGCATTTCACACATACAGGCTCAAAGGGGGTCGAGTATGCATTTGTTGCAACCAAAACACCTTCAACCTCGAAATGCAAGCATAGGAATTAATACACTGAA
>JZKD02S1777097.1:483235-498604 GCA_000966675.3 Picea glauca
AAGTGGGCCAAGTGACCTAGAAGATGTTTTTAAGGAAGCTACTTGGAGAGTATAAATAAGAGGCAAGGCTCTCTCATTTGAATCACACTTGAGAATATTGAATATCTATATTTTTTTTAAGTAACCAAGTATATCTAAACTGGAATTATGAGTGAAAGTGAAGAAAAGAAGGCCGAAATGCAAGGAAGGATAAATTCTTTTGATGGTGCTTTCTAAGGTATGTTATTTACAGGTCATCTCACCATTTTCGCTATAAAATTTTTTCTATAATGATTCAGATAGTGAAATTTCTATGAAAGTGAGAAAACATATCCAAGTATGTGTGGTAAAAAATTCATCTTGTGGGTCGTTTTATTTTGGGAGTTACACTTCGTGGAAAATAGGGTTTGTGGCCAGTCTTGAAACTAGTCAAAATCAGGTGTTTCGGGTAAAAACATCATAACTTTTTCATAACATATCAAAATTTAGTGAGACCAAATGTGTTGGTTAGGGTACAGTCTGTAGTATGTTTTGTAACAGTTTCATACCAATTCATCAAATATTTTTTGCGAGGAACGCTCTACAAAGTCGCTCTCTAGAATAAGCCAGAATTCAGCAAGGTATGTCATTTTTGTTATAACTCCTTTTCTGAGAGGTTCCAAGTAGTGACACTTGAGTGAAATGCATAAAACACATTGAAGAACATTTGTATCAGTTTCAGATCTTTATACATTACAGGTTCAAAGTTATGATTACTTCAAGTTAGGGTTGTTGACTAATCCAAAACTAGGCATGTGAGACTAAAGAAAAGTTTGATGAAAATGCTAGTGGTCAAGGAAGGTTTGCAGGAATGTGATCATATACATCGGGTCTATTACAAAGCTACAAATTAGATTTGCATGATGAAATTTATGAGGGTTTTTGGTTGTGGTACATGTTGATTACATGGTTGAAACAAGTAGTTGATGAGTTGGCGCACATACATGAGGTGTATAGTTGATGATGTTGGTATATATTGATGAGTCATAGTTGATGAGTAGTTGACACCATGGATGATTTTAAGGATGGAAATTTATTTTAAAATGTAGAAACTTTGGTGAATCTTACTAATCCTTCATATGTCAACTCTAAATGGTTGGCGATATTTTTGTAAAAATATTCAAATTTATAATTATTTTATATAGTTTTTATAAAATTTTGGCGATTTTTAAGGTAAAATAATTTTTTTCTATAGAATTTGGGTGAATCATTTTTAAAATAGCAAATCTCGTTTTTGGAAAAACCATGGAAAATTATCCCATGAGCGAAATTTAGCCCCTAAAATCATCTATGGTTGACACATGATTGGTACATACTTGGTACATGGGTGGATTCACTTGTTTATGGACCATGGTACAGGCTGATTACAGGTTGAGGTATAGGTCGATCCATGGTTGATGCATGGTACAGTTTTACAATGGTACATCTCACAGTGATAGTGTGACAGTGGTTCCATCATTCTACTTCTACGTTAGGTTGGTAGGACAGGGCAAGGACAGGTGGTTGTATCCACCTTCCGATTGTAGCCGAAGAACATTGGGGGTTGTAGCCTCCTTCTGGTTGTAACCAGAGAATTAGGGAGTTGGATCTTCCCTCAGGTTGTAGCCTGAGAAACTAGGGGGTTGGAGCCTCCTTCCAGTTGCAACTACAAAACAAAGGAATTTGGTGCTTCCAATGAATGTAATTCTTCAAGACATATAAGAAAAATCATTCTGTGGGTTTCTCCCGATTTGGGTTTCCACGTAAAACAATGGTGTACTGTGTATGTGTGTGATTGTTTATTTCTTATTGCTCATTATTGGATAATAATTCTACATTGATATAACATTTGAAGAAAAAGGATTATAATTACGCTATTACTGATTCACCCCCCCTCTCAGTAATCCAACAAACTTCTCATCTACATTCACACCAAAAAGTCCATCGTCCTCTCCAGCCATTCTGTTTGTTTAAATGTAGGAATGCAGGAACAATACAATGGACATGAAGGAAGTTAATATGGAGGAAGACATGTAATGAAGATAAGTTATTATGTAGGAAGGTACGCAACATATACATACAATAAACTAGGTGAACATGTATACAGACAATAAATGAAATACAAAACAATGTAATATTAAATAACAGTACAAGCATGTACCTTTCTATCTCCTCTTCAACCGATGCAGTCAAGACTCCGTCGTTTTCTCCATCTATTCTGTTTGTTTGAATGTGGGAACGCACAAAATACAATGAACATGAATGGAAGTTGGTATGCACTGGAGAACAAGTAATATTTATATACATTAAATGAGACTCAATAAATAGAATAAAAGATAGGTAGAAACTTGAACCTTTGCGCTTCTCCATCCATAGTTGTAAATACATAATGTTTTCCCTGCCCAAAATATATTACAAGCCACAAAATATTACGAAATTGCATGGCCATAGCTAAACGATTTTTGGTTTTTCGTGGAAAAATATCCAAATATGCTTCCACCCATGGATATTACAATTGCACATGTACTTCTAGAACTATTTTTCATGCAACTATTTTCTATCATGTCAACACTGAAGTACCATCAAAATCTCACAACAGAACAGATCTTGACCTCGCTAGACACGGAAAATAACACAACCGTGTGTCCACTCATGGGTGCAGGGGTTGAACATCGTAAATCCCCCCAAAAATAATAATAATACATAAAAATAAAAAAAACAGGTCCAATTGTTAGCGCAGGACCCCAACCCTGCAAAGCCGAATCAAACAAAAGAAAACAGCAAGCACCAAACCATCGAGAAAGCACGAACATGCCCAATTGCAGCCCCAAATTGTAAACTTGAGCTAAACAAACACAACCAACAACTGACGAACCAACAAACCAGCGAACAAGCAACAACCACTAAGCTAGTAAACAACATATGTATCTCCAAGGATTACGAAACTGTAGTCAAAGCACAGAAGGAACCGAAAACATATGATGAGCATGCCAGTAGAAATAAGCAAACATTCTTACTTGCAAACTGCAAACACTAAATAACAAACAAGGAATAGAAAATGAAACTATGGCATGGAAACTTACTCTGAAACGATGAAAAGCAGAAGCACAGGTTGAATTGTGAACCAAACAACAACAACAAGCAAGCAATTGACGAACCAACGAAGAATAAGCACTCATCGAACAAGTAAACAATGTATGTAGCTTCAATGATGACGAAATTGCATTCCAAGGATATAAGAAGGATGAAACATACAATGCCTATTCAACTGGCGGTGAACAACAATATTGTCCAAATTCACTGCAACATTGTATGGAAAATTTCGAGGAAAAATGTACTCCGAGAAGCGTATTTAGATAAAATTTTAAGGCTATCAGATTGTCTAAGGGCCTCGTGGTATGAAAACATTTAAGTTGTCGGGCCTGTTTGAGGACCTCACGTCATGTAAACATTTAAGTCGTCAAGTCTATTCAAGCACCTCAAAAAAAGTGTCAATACATTTCAATACAAATACAAAGCAGTAATAATAATAATAGTAGCACAAATAAATAAATAAATCACAATACAAGGTTATAAACTTTGGAATTATCGATCACTATAAACCTTGGATATCTAAACATTTCAATATGATTAGTACAAATAAAAAATGTATCGTACATGATAAAACTTTGGATATGCAAACATATAATTCATTGGGAATAGCAAACTGGCAATAAGACCTCAAATCTATCATCCAATCAGAGCATAACATATCTAGTTTTTTTTATTATATAAAAAATAATGCTTTTAGTTCTCTATATCGAACATTAGAAAGTATACAAAAATTTGTAATCAAACAACAACTAATATAAATTCAACGAATTATCGATCGCTAAAGTCCCTCTACACCTTCGGCAGGGACTAATAACAGACATATCTCGAAACAAAATCAATCAAAAAGAGTAGGATGTTTCCGTCATAATTTAAACCTAATATTGTATCGTTATTGCATGGTTGAATCCCAATATCTTCACCAATTTCTCGTTCCGTGAACCTCCCGTAATTATATGAAAGTCCTTGTTTATCATGTGTTGTACGTTGTTTGATACCGAACCTTCTAGGAAGATTCAATTGTCATGTCAAAGTAACATATAACGTCTTACATGCCTATTCATATCATAATTATTTCAATCCTTTTCGGCACACACAGATATTTGTATTCCTTATTTCTGAAAATATGTTTATTTATGTTACAAAGCAGTTAGAAGACACTCTGGCTTATCACAAGAAATGTTACTATTTATTGGTAACTTGAATCTCTCATTTAGCTTTATAACATGTAGGACATATTATTTTAGCTTTAAAATAATATATAGAGAGAAAAGGGAGAAAGGTTACCTTGTATTTATTTTTTCAATTTTTTTTTTAAATTGAAAATTTCTAACATTGTATTTTTTATTTTAAATTATAAAAGAAAATAATTTTATTGAATATAGTAAAGATTAGTATAATTTAATGGTGAATCGGTATTTAGGATAATTATTTTCTTATGTTAAAAGAAGACGAGTTCTTAATTACTCAAAAGCAATTTTGGGTCTTACTCCATCATCAAAATGTAGTTTCATCCTAAATAGTATCCGCAAGAAAGTGACTACTATCCACGAATGTAAAGTGACTCATCGTTATTATAGGAAAACCACACCATCTAAAATGACTTGCTAGTGATTCGTAAGTGGGTAGACTTTTAATATGTCTTTCAATCTTTGGGCATTAACTTATTTCTTTACATCAAAAGAAGATAAACTCTTAACTAATCATAAATAATTTTAAATATTACTTCAAGATAAAAAAATAAAAATAAAAAAGTACTCCATCTTAAATATTCACAAATCCTTTTTCATCATCATTAAAATTACCTCTAATTAAATCATATAAATTTTAATAATATTTAACATTAATTCCATCCATAAAACCAAATATTATTTTTAATTTAAAAAAAAAAAACTAAAAAAATAAATTTTAAATCTTTTATTTTAATTTTATAAATAATATATAAGACTATGTAGGACAGTCGGTGACGGAGTGTGTTGTTAAGTCACTCTGTGATGTTAAAGTCACCGGTTCAAAACCTGCGAGGACAAAAAATCCAACCATGTTAAGGGTTGGTATGGCTGAGGCCGGGTGCGATCTCTGGATGATTTTGATGACTTAGATGCCCCTGAATCGCGATTTCTCAAACCACAGGTTAATCGTGTAACCAACAGATCCCACACAAATTAACTATATATATATATATATATATATATATATATATATATATATATATATATATATATATATATATATATATATATATATATATATATATATCCTTTAACTTTAAAATAATTTATAACCCAAAAAAAAATGAGTAAACATGTCCGGCATGGAAGCTTAATCTATTACTGGGCAGGGCCTAAGATTATTATTAAAATAATTTATTAAATAAATTGATCAATAAGACCACAATATTTACATAAAAGATTTGCACCATTATAAAATTATTAAAGTTTAAACATATAAAGTTTTTCTTAGTAAATTAATTTGCATCATAAATTTTATTTTGTTTAAAAGTTAATGTTATTATTCAACAATATTATAAGGGTTAATACAAAATTTATATTTATATTTTAAATAAAAGTTGTTATTAAACGCATTTAAACACAATGAAGCGTTAATATTAAATAATAACAATATAAATTAAATTAGTTTAGATCTTTGTTAATTTCCAATTTATTAAATATGATTTATTTAAGTACAAACTTCTTTTAATGTGTTTTTTTGGTTCTATTTATTTTGGAAAACTATTTATTTAGGAAAACCATAATGATCTAGAAATTTTCATTTTCACAAAGTTCAAATACAAAAATGACATAATTGCATTTTCAAGAATATTTAGTTTAATTTCCTTTAATGTTTGATAAATTTTATTGGTTTTAGAGGATGATAAGCAACATCATCATCATGACAATGTCAATATTCATTATACAAGTAGCATGTGAATTGATGATATTTCATCGGCCAATCCTTCATTGATGAGATTTTGCTAGACAATCCCTCATAATGAATTGACAAGTCCAAATGTGATTAAATTGTTTGGTATTTTAATATCAGTAGAGCATTGGAATTGATGAGATTTAATGGGAATATGCAAATCATGCATGCGATTGGAATGCCTCTTGAAGACACCATTGAACCTGTTGTGGAATATCTAAGTATCCCACTCCTCCACTACATGTATGCAAGGTGATTCAATTCCCTCCTCGTTTTTCCTCTTGAAGAAACTAGTGGAAAGAAACAATAAAATCACCTATTGAAGATGTTGAAAAATTTGTGCCTACAAATATCTGAAGGCTTCCCAAAGAGGAAGTGAAGCCCACGGGATAATGAATACATGTTAATAAATAAACATAGTTACCCACTTGATGAGAACCCTCCAAAGTTCTTGTATTTTAGAGGTCAAATTTAGTGGTTGTGTTTACCCCCATTTTGAAAAGTGGTGCTACTAGTAGCTGGTAAAATAACCTTCTACAACCATGGCCTTAACAATCTTGTAATGTTTCTAACCTTTTTCGTTTCAAGGTTAAAATAACCTTCTACAACCATGGGATTAACAATCTTGTAATGTTGGGGGTTACAATGAGAACATGTTTTACTAAAAATGTAAAAAAAACATTTTGTTTGTTGCAACCATAGCTTGTTTTCCATCATGTTTCCCCCATGGCTTCGACCTCTGTTGGGAGAACCCTTCCTCCTCCTGACATCATTTCCTTCCACTCCCTAGTCTCTTCCCTTAGCAAATCCACCAATTTTCCTGCTTCTAGATTCATGAAGAAGCTAGATGAAATTCCCAAAGTCTCGATTCACCCATCAAATTCATGTACTTTAGCTCTCCAGCTTGCAAAAAATGGAGAAAAGGAGCCTGTGGATGGGCCAAAGAGTGGGATTCCATGTCCAAAATAAGAACAAAACCATTGGAATTTATTTTATCGAATTGAATAAAAGAAGAAGGAAAAGAAGTGAACGCCCTCTACAGCATGTAACCAAAAAGAAAAGTGGATACCCTCTATAGTATGTAATAAAAAAGTAGAGTGGATTCCCTCGCGCTTCTCCTCCTCTGCTTGAATATCAATTCATTTTTTGAATAAATGAGATTTTTGTATGCGAATGAAGTTCCTCTGAAGAAATTGTTGATCTCAACAGATCCTTTTCTTCATTCCACCTCTTCAAGACACTCTTATGTATTGGATTGTTATATTTTTTGCAATGAAAGTCGAAGTTCGAGGTGGATCGACTGGGAAAAGTTGAAGTCGAATTAATCGACGGGAAGTCCAAGAGGCCAACTGACAAGAGTCTGACGTGCGGTTGTGTGTCAATTGATTGAAGACTGAATGAAGGTCGATTGGTAGTCAATTGGTAATCTAACTTCCTATTCGACTATAACAGAATCCTAAGATTTGCGGGATTTGTAGCAAATGATCTGCATGGATCTGTAACCATTTTTTGGGAACCTTTTCTTTATGGTTTTTCCTACTATAAAGCCTATAAATAAGGTGTGTTGTAATGTTGTAAAAGCTAATCTTTAGAGAAATTGTTTTAGAGGTTGTTGGTCATGTAGATGTAAGCCTAATTGGCTACAAGGATGTTCTTGTGCAAACCAAGAAGGTGCAATGTCGATTGTGTCTTAGGTGTAGACCAATTTCAAGCATGTAACATTTTATTCTAAATGAATAAGAAAACAAGAAAGCAAGACACTCAAGGAATGTTGGTTTTCCCGTTTGGGTTTCCAGGGTAAAATCTATGTATACTATGTGTTTGCTTTGTCGTTTAATTTTTTTATTAAATATTTCTTCCTCTCTTCTGCTAGGTTAATGTGGAAGTGTTTATCATTCCCTAACATGTTGTATTAGAGATTGGTTTAACAACCTCAGATCAAATCTAAACGCTAGGTCTAGTAAGAGTCATAAGTCATAAATCTTTAAAGATTGTGATTAAAGAATTGTGAGTAGCTCGAGAATAGAGATCGAAAAATTCAATGGCCATAATTTTGAGCTTTGGAAGCTTAAAATTAAATATCTCCTTGTAGATCGAGAAAAATGGGAAGAAATCTATCCAGGTACCATTCTGGCAGGTATGACGAGGGAAGAATGAGAGAGACTCGAGAGAAGGTCAAGGAGTATGATTCGAATTTGTCTTGCGGATTCGGTGTTGTTGAATGTCTCGGGTGAAGATTCGGCCAAGAAATTGTGGGACAAGTTGGGGAGATTGTACCAGTCAAAATACTTGGTAAACAAGTTTTTCCTTAAAAAGAAATTGTATCTTCTAAGAATGAGTGAGAAAAATTTGGTGATTGAGCATTTAAATCTGTTTAATACCATAATAAGTCAGTTATCTTCTATGGATATTAAAATCACTGAGGAGGAGAAATGTATTATCCTATTATGTTCTTTTCCAAACTCCTGGGATAGCTTAGTCGTGGCTATAGGGATTAATTCAACCACATTAGCACTAGAATACGTGGTTGAATCTCTATTGTCAGAGGAAATGAGAAGGAAGAACATCGAAGGATCGACCAAAGATGCATTAGTGGTGAGAGGTCGACCGGTTGACAAAGATAAAGGAAAATTCTCTGGTAGAAAGTCTAATTCAAAGGGTATATCTAAATCACATTTTCAATCGATGAGACAATGTTGGAAATGTGGTAAATCTAGGAATTAAAAAAGGGGTTGCAAGTCGAAGGAAATGGAAGTCAATACAGGATCCTATGAGAAGCAGTCGATTGAGAGAAAGAAAAATCCAAATAATGGAGGCGAAGTGCACCTGGGATCGACTAGTATAGATTCATATCAATATGTTTAGTTGATCGACTCATGAGTATGCTAGAATATGACACCACATAGAGAATATTTCTTTGAATACGAACAATATGGAGGAGAAGTGTTCTTGGGGGATGACTCGACAACCAGAATTGTTGGACGGGGAAGAGTCTGACTAATACTATAGGATGGGAGGAGTAGAACCCTTCTAAATGTGCTACATATTCTAGGTTTGGAAAGAAACCTTATATTTGTCAACAAAATGAGTGATGCAGAGGTGCACACTCTATTTTAAAAGGATATGTGCAAGATGATCAAAGGTGCAATGGTATTAATTAAAGGAGCTAAGATTGGAACCCTATATAAGTTATTAGGTAATTTCGACTCGACTG
Source organism: Picea glauca (assembly GCA_000966675.3). NCBI lineage: Eukaryota > Viridiplantae > Streptophyta > Pinopsida > Pinales > Pinaceae > Picea > Picea glauca. The sequence goes on from JZKD02S1777097.1 coordinate 492,459, forward strand.
AATGAAAAAACATTGTTGTTCCTGAAGTTGAATCGACTTCCACTCGACTCGACTCGAGATGAGTCGATTCAACCCGACTCGACTAGTCTTCATCAAATCGACTTGACCATACAATGGCACGAGAGGATGGGACACATTGGAGAAAAAAGGACTTCGAGCTATGCATAACAAAAGTATGGTCGAAGATTTTCTTGAATGTAATTTAGATCTCGACTTTTGTGAACATTGTATATATGGAAAAAAAAGTCGGGTGAGGTTCCCATCTAGAGTGACAAGGGAAAAGGGGATTATAGAATTGATTCACAGTGATTTGTTTGGCCCTGTTTCAATGCCTTCACTTGGTGGATCCCTATACTATGTCTCCTTCATAGATGATTTTTCCATGAAAACATGGATACATTTCCTGAGGAATAAATCATAGGTTTTCGAGAAATTCAAAGAGTTTAAATCTCTTGCTGAAAACCAGATAGATAAGAAGATTAAGGTGTTGAGAAATGAAAATGGTGGTGAATTATGTGGAAAAAAATTTGAGTAGTTCTGCAAGAAGTGTGGCATAGTACGCCAAAATACCACACCATATACCCCACACACAAAAATGGATTTGTTGATAGAATGAACAAAATGTTGATGGACGAGGCAAGGAGAATGCTCACTAATGTTGGTCTCGCACAAGAATTATGGACAGAGGCAGATGACACTACAAAATATCTAGTGAATATATCTTATGTGTCATTGCTACTAGACACAAACCCACATGAGGTATGGTCTGGTAAGAATCCTTCAGTTTCACATCTCGAAGTATTTGGTTGTGATGCATTTGTGAATGTTCCCAAGGAAAAGAGGAGCAAGTTATACAAGAAGGAATTCAAGTGTATTTTCATTGGATACAAATAAGGAATGAAAGGATATAAGCTCTAGGATCCTGCATCAAGTAAAATGGTGTATAATCGATATGTGGTCTTCAGATAAGTCATAATGAAGTTTGAGTTTGAAGTGATGGTTCAAACAGAGAATGATATGGATAAGGTGTGGTTTGAACTAATGAATGAAGAACGTGATTCAGATGAGCTGATTGAATCAGATAAAGAGGTGGAACATCTTACCTCGGTTGTTGGTGTTAAAATTTTGGTATGCTCATTTTACCATAGACAATGTTACACCATTCTCACCCAACCATAGGCACTTACACGTGCCACCCCCGAGCATAGTAACATTTTCTTAGATATATTACGTACATGAAGAAAGTCCTATAAAATAAAACCTAGCCATAAATACCAACATGGTTGCAGAAGCAGCACAATACCAAGAGAGAATACCTTTACCAATAGAAGCGCACAAGAGAGATACCATAAAGATTGAACAAGGAGAGACTTCACCACTGCAGTTGCTACATCACCTTCCTCACACTTGTGCCTCCTTATTTCCTTCGCTAAATTGTTTCAATTGTTGCTCCTTCTAGACTTACGCCTTGATTTCAAAGTGAGTGAGTGTGTGTCAATGAGGTATCCCCTTACTTCTTTATATACTAGTCTTTCCAAGTGACTTTTCATGTGGGGTCGAATTCTCTTTCTAGATCCTTCTAATTCTTTATTATTATTCTCCTTGGGTCGACTTCTCTTCTAGGGTATTTCCACATCTATTTAATGGTTATGTTTCTTTCTAAATCTTCTTATCTAAGAATAAAGGTTGTCCTAGAGGTTAATACCTCCCACAGCTACCAAAACATCAACACTCCATCTTAGCTAGGGAGATATTATCCATGATGTTCTTCATCTAGTATTCTTAATCACATCCATACATGGCATGTACAAGACTACGACCAATCACATGGTCCTGCAGACCAGTCTACAGGTAACATCACCATATCCACACATGTTATCCCATGATCTCACAGATCATGTCACAAGCATCATCATAATAACCACACATGATATCTAATGAGTCTATACATCATTTCCATGCATCTGGGGCCTCATCATCATATGTAGTATCTCTCTAGTGGGAGAAACCTCATAGTTAGTTCATACCTTATGGGTCTCAGTGTCCTTTTGAACCTTATGTAATTACAGGAATCCATCTATATCACACAAATATAGGCATCTATCTCACAACTGTCCAACTCACGTAGAATCTAGACAACTAGCCATGTGGCTAGCCCTTCTCGTTGGCACACCAAGCATCCAGTCCACAATGACTAGGCATCTAACCACAAGTATTAGGAGATATAGTGCGTACACACCACCCATCTATCCCAAGGCTATGAAAACCTCCAACCACATAGGTTTTCCCTCCATCTTGGAATTTGGGCATATGCCAGCCCTAAAGGCTCGACATAATGTTGACCTTGTTCGAGGTCATGCCGACCGGTACCACAACTAGTAACATTATCGTGAATGACTACCCATTTTTTCCACACTACATGCTACTACCCCTGGAATTGCACATGTAATGCATCACTCCCTCTTATGAAGGAAGTCCTTTTGGAAAATGCAAAGCTACTACTCAAACTTTGTTTTCGACAAGGGATTGGTCAACACATCGTCTATCTGCTCGTCTATAGCAACATAATGGAGCTTCATTTCTCCCTTTTGTACCATGTCTTGGATATAATGGTACTTTATCTTGATATGATTTTACTTTTCATGAAACATTGGGTTCTCTAACAAATTTATGCAACTCTAGTTGTCACAGAAGATACAAGTCACGTCCAACTCGAAATCAAACAGCCATGCAAGAAACTTCCGAATCCACACAGCTTTGCAAATAGTTGAACATGCTACTATATATTTTTCCTCAGTCGTATTGAGTGCCACACTAGTTTGTTTCCTGTTGAGCCACGAGATCATAGCTCATCCCAAACTAAAATAGCATCATGATGTATTGTTCTGATCTATGACACTACCAGCCCAATCTGAATTAGCATAGCCTTCCAGTCTTATCTCACAATCCAAAACATATATGAGTCCATAGTCAATTGTACCTTTTAGGTACCTCAATACATGTTTTTATGCCATCAAGTGAACATGTCTCAGTTCAACCATATATTGACTCAAAGTGTTCACCGCAAAACATATATATGGCCTTCTGTTTGTCGAATACATCAATGAACCAATCATTTGTCTATACCTGGTGGCATCCATTGTCTCTAAAGATGTATCACTCAATAACTTCGGGTTTTTCACCATTGTTGTAGGCATGGATTTACAATCCATCATTTTGAATCTCTTCAGGATTTCTACGGTATATTTTCCTTGGTTAAGGAAAATCTCATCCAGTTTCTGCCATACCTCTAGACCTAAGAAATAATGCATCATACCCTGTTCTTTCATCTCAAACTTTGTAGAAAGATTCCCCTTACTCTCAGTGATGATCTTCTCGTCTCCTATTATAAATAGTTCATCCACATATAATAGTAATATCATTGGTCCACCATCCACAATCTTGTAGTAAAGTTTGGAATCTTCTTTACTCTTGGTAAATCCCAACCTCATCATAAAATTGTCAATTCTCTTGTACCATGACCTAGGTGCTAACTTCAATCCATACAAGGATTTATTCAACCTGCACACATGTTTATTCTTTTCATGTGTCTCTAAACCTTATGGTTGCTCCACATACACTTCCTCTTCTACTACACCATTCAAAAATTTGTCTTCACATCCATACGATGTACCTTCCATTTCATTACTACAATTATTGCAATTATAGCTCTAATCTAAGTGCATCTTGCCATAGAATAAAATGTCTCCTCATGATCTATTCCTTATTTCTGGGAGAAACCATGGGCCACAAACCTTGCCTTATATTTGTCGATATTGACATCAGTTGAATGCTTTGTCTTGTAGATCCATTTTGAACTCACCATTGTCTTCTCTTTTGGTCTCAGAACCACATCCCAAACATCATTCTTCATAATGGACTGGTACTCCTCAATCATGGCATCCTTCCATAATTTATTCTCTACAACCTCTTCATAACAGGTAGGCTCTGCTTCAATGATATCACTTAGCAATGCCATGTAGCTAGAATATGGTCACAGTTTCTTACTTTCTCTAAAAGTTCCATCTAGAGCACCATACTTCTATGCATCCTGAATAATATCAGGATCCTAATATGGTATTCTCTTATTTGTAATCATCTCTCGAGGTGGATCTGTAGGTATCTATGGTTTTGCCATATCATGATCTTCTGGAACATACTCTTATGTTACAAATTCATTACCCGTATCTAAATCTGCAACTCTAGGAGCTCCAGGCTCCTCATTATGGACCTCATTTGTATGATTCTTCCTTGATCTACTAAAGGTTGCATCCTCATCAAAGGTAACATATCTTCTAGTCTCAATCTTCCTGTGACCAGGGATGTAGACTCTATATTCCTTCGATGATTAGCAATATACCCAAAAAATATACCCCTCTTTCCTTAAGGATCCAACTTCAATCTCTTATCCTTGGGAACATGCACATATACTAGACATCCAAATATTCTTAGGTGGATGACCTCTGGCTTTTCTTCTATAAACATTTATTCTGGTGTCTTATGGTTAGGAATTTTGTTTTGCACATATACAGCAGTCATGGTTGCCTCTGCCCATAGATGCATTGGTAAATATTGAGCATGAAACATAACCTTTATTGCTTCCATTATCGTCGAGATGTTTCTTTCTTCCACACCATTCTACTAAGGATTGTAGGGAGAAGAGAGCTCCCTATTAATCCCAACTTCTCTGTAGAATGCTTTGAAGTCATCCAATGTGAACTCTCCTCCATTATCTGACCTCAAGATCTTCATCTTCTTTTCAGAAATATTTTCTACTAGGGATTTGAATTCCTTGAACCTGATGAATACTTCATTTTTTGTTTTCAATAAATAAATCCAATTTTTACGTGAGAAATCATCAATAAATGAAACATAATATGCATTCCCACTAAGTGAATTGGTTGTCATCGGTCCACACACGTTTGAGTGAACGATGTCAAAAACTCCTTTGGCTTTGTTGTCACTGCTTAGAAACAAACTCTTCACATTCTTGCCTTGTTAACATCCCTTGCATATTCCATCATGATTCACTTGAATCTCTAGAAAACCTATTGCCATATTGCTCACAATCGGCAATTCTTTGTACTATATGTGAGAAAGTATTTTATGCCATAGTTCACTCAGATTACTGTATTGTCAACTCATGTTGAATCTAAGTGTCCCTTTAATTTGTATAGACCTCCTTATTGAACACCAAACACAATAGCATCATCAATAGAATTTCCTCTTGACCACATAAGAACTTCGCCATCAATTAAAGCAACCCAGAATTCCTTCTCATCCAATGTTGAGATAGAAAAAAGATTATTCTTCAAATCAGGTACATAAAAAACATCTTTCATATTCATATGCTTTTTGGAATCCAACTTGTAGGAGGCTTCTCCTACCCCTTTAATGGGATACTTATAGTCATCACCGAGCTTCACCTTATGAGGTGAATCCTTCTGAACCAGACTTGAAAGAGAATCTTTGTAACCAGTCATGTGCTTAGAGGCACCACTATCAATAAGACATGTGTCACTTCCATGAGTGAATGTTATTGTAAGAGATTATATCAATAAATATTCTTCACTTGAATCATCTTATTTTTCTTTCTTTTTAAAAGGTTCATCGTCTTTTGCGGCATGAGCATGATGTATTTTATACTTTCCTTTTCTGATCTAATCTTTTATGTGAGGAAAATTTCTAGCAGTGTGTCCCATCTTCTGGAAGTTGTAGCATTTTAACTTGAATAATCCTTTTAATCATTTTGTGCCTTTTGTGACCTTTGAAACTTCTTGTGAGAATGAACCTCTTTTCTTCTCTTTCCATTTATTGTATGTGTTGCTAGTGCTTGATTTTCATCATCACCCAAATTTTCTTCTCTTGCTACCAATATAGCTTCTTCTTGAGTGAAATTTTCCCAGTCTACTAAACTTTGTTAGTTTTCTTCTGGAACAGATTCCCTAAATAAATGATTACCAATACTTTGGGATACCATTCAAAGTAGGGATGATTTTAGGGGCTAAATTTCGCTCATGGGTTAATTTTCCATGGTTTTTCCAAAAACGAGATTTGCTACTTTAAAAATGATTCGCCCAAATTCTATAGGATAAAATTATTTTACC
>JZKD02S1777097.1:531546-542135 GCA_000966675.3 Picea glauca
TTGTTTAATTGAGCCAAGTGCCAAAATTTATTTAACACTTTAAATACGTATAATATTAAACAAATTTCAAATTTTTTTTCAGGCATATTGTTTATATATTATATATAGATTTGTGTATATACTAAAATCAAAATGTATACTTGGATTACAGGTTAGGTGGAGGTGGTGTTGGGACTTGGAGCTGGAACTTGGCCCTCAGGCCCAGATTTATCTAATTTTTGGGTGGGTACAATTCCATTACTAAATCGGGTAGGCGGGTAGGTAGGTAGGTAGGCCCTTGGTTCCATATTTTGAACCAGGGCTCTAATACCATGTGTAGGGATTCGGCTCCACAAAGCCTTATAAAACCCAAAGAAAAATTTAATTTATGGAATGTTAACCTAACATTTTATTTTAATTCATAATCAACATATAACCAAAATTTATTGAACTGAACATAATAGCTTACAAACCACCTTGTAACCCTTCATATTCCTTAAATTGCATAAAACAAATACGTAAATTAAATTACCTTGGTCTGATGCTAACCTTCCGCTTGTCTTGTTGACCTTCCTGTTGTTGCCTTGCCCAGCTTGAATCCACGGACCAACTCTGCCCAAACCATGTTTCCACCCTGCCAACTAGGACATATTCCTAGCTCCGGGATACCATATGGATATCCTGGCCCCCATGCCCAAAACCTCTAGCAAACCGGTGCCCCCTGTACTAATCCTTCCCGACTACAGAACTCAACTCCCCTTTGCAAATCCCAAAGAACCCTCCAAAAATGATCCCCCCAAAAACCAGTAGAATGATAATCCCCCTTTCTTTCGTAAACCTCCTTCGCTCATATCCTCCTTCACCGCCCTTTCTCCTCATTTATTTCCTTACCTACACATTTATTATCTTATCTGATTATTAATGTTTTATCCTATTATTAATGCTCCTTATCCCCTCCGTATACGAAATCCTTTAATTTACCAATTAAATTTATTATCCCTTTTAAATTTAATACCCATGTCATTGAATGTAATAGGTAGTTAATTAATTAATTAATCAATCAAAATTATAACTATTAATTAATTAATAAATACTTAATTAATATCATTATACCAATCTTTGTTTAGTTATTAACATGTTAGGAAAAATTAATTACCTAATAATTTTTTTACTTAATAATCCCTAAGTATATATTCAACTAGGGTTGTTACATGAATGTACTAAGGAGAGCATCTGCATAAGATTTTGAGTTGACTTGGATTTTATCTTGAGAATAACCTATTCCATTTTTATTACCTGAATCCCTTTGTGTGTTAATAATCTTATCCAATATTTTAGAGCTATTCTCATATCTTGTTTGAATGAGTTTTGTATCCAGTTCTTTTCTTAGGTGAACTATTTATGCCTCCATTCTTTCGCGGGTTATTTGTTTTTCTTTAAGAGACTTTTCTAGACTTTCTTTGATCCCATTTGCTTCTAGGATTTGGTTTTTCAGGTTGCTCGTGAGTTTTTCCATTTCCACTTCTTTCTATTCATGTTTTTCCTTTTGTTCAACTACAAAACTTTTCAACTATCTATATCTGTTTTGTATTTTCTTAATTCATCCAAGGCACTGAGAAGTTATTCTTCCATATTAACTTATGCTTCATCTTCTGACTCTTTCTCATGTTTAATGTCTTCTATATCATTAGACTCTTCAATACCTGGAAAAATGACTTCATCATCATCATTGTCACTAGACTCTGATGAACTATTGTTTTCTTCTTTTGAGTAAAAGTTCTTTTTCCCTTTGTAAAAAATTTTCTTGTAGTTGGGTTTTTCCTTTTTCTTGTACTGTTTGATTTTGTTTTATTCATCTTCAGGGTAATCTTTGGGATAGGGACACTTGGATGAAAAAAGTCCAACCTTGCCACAGTTAAAACATTAGGAAGCTTGCCTTTGTACTTCCCTAATCCTTTATGAATTTTTTTAATGAAATTTGCTTCTTCCAAATCAGATTCTTCATCATGGCTGGATTAAAGTTTATGCTTCTGATTCTTTGTTTTCTTGAGTACCTTGAAAGTTGCCTCTCCTTGTGAGTGATTCTCATGACCTAATATTAACTCATAGGTTGTGAGGATTCCATACAATTCATCCATGGTGAGTTTATCTAGATTTTCTTGATCTTCAAGAGCGGACACTTTAGGATTGTATAGAATAGGTAGTGTTCATAGAATTTTTTCAACTAGATCATTTTCTGATACTTCTACTCCTAATCCTCTTATTGAATTAATAATATTATCAACTCTTTCGAAGTACTTAGAGATATTTTCCTCATCTTTCATTTTTAGGCCTTCATATTGTACTTTGAGAGTCTGGAGTTTGGCCCTCTTAACCTTGGTATCTCCTTCATATATAGTTTCAAATTTATCCCAGAGTTGTTTTGCATTATTACAGTTTAGTACCTTAGCAAGAATTTTCTTACTCAATCCAGCTTGTAGTGTGTTTAAGGCTTTTGCATGTTCCCAAAACTTTTTCATGTATTATGCTTCTATGGGCGTGGCTTTTGGAACATCATATCCCTTTTAAACTAATTTCCATACTTCCAGTCTAATGGACATTAGATAGCTTTTAATTCTAACACTCCAGAAGACATAGTCTTCACCATTAAATAGGGGGATTTTTTATGACATTTTCAACTGTTGATCCATTCTGATGTATATTACTCTTCAGGTGATTTAAATATTTTGTGAAGAGACCTTCTCTGATACCAATTGAAGGATCATATCATGTCACTGAGAGGGGGGGGTGAATCAGTGACAAAATAATTTTATCAATATTATTTTATTTATGCAAACAGAATTTTGACACAATATTTTATCGTGGAACCCAATTGGGAAAAACCACAAAAACTTTTCTATTAACTGCAAAATTTGTTTTACATGTTACATAGAAGGAAGATATTCTTCCTTTTCGATCAACACCAACTGATCAAGATTCACCCACACCCTTGTTCACCAGCACCAACTGGTAGGAGGCAACGACCCCCTGTTTAGTCAGCTACAACTGACAAGGAAGCACCAACTCCCTTTGCAAGCACCAACATGCCCTTGCACCACCCAACCACCCTTATTTTCTGAATTTGGAAAAAAAAATTGTATCAAGTCTTTACTGCATCTCTCTCTGCTTCTTTGATTTAATATATCTTCTAATTCGAACTGCAAAAACACTTTCTTCTCACCACTCTTTCTCATTTATATATTCTTCAAAGCGGAGTGAGTGTGAACCACTGTGTCCCTTTGTTTGGACCATCGCACCTCTTCGATTAAATTAATCATAATTATTGTTTATTTATTTTACCGTGGAGGATTTTCATAAATTGATCACAGATATGGATCAATTTCATCTTAGTAACTCGATCCCTAATATTTGCAAATATTGCAGGAAACAGAGTTCTACTAAGGAAACCATTACATGTGACTGATAACACAAAACCACAGGCTTATCAACTTTAGCGATGTATTATGTTTTTCTTTTTAAATCTCTTATACCATATTACCAATGGTGGTAACCAGATGCTAGTCCAAATGAGCGCTTGAGCGCTTTATTAGAATCAACAATCACAATTTAATATCCTGATGATGGACGACTATCGGGACTTCGAGACTTTTCCCTTTGGAAATTCGAGACGTGCAACATGTCAAATCTCCCAGAGCAGATTTCATTGAATAGATTGGATGGTTCATGTTTACTTCGCAGAACCAGATCAATGGTCATATCCAATCCTTACATATATCATTTTACTGCTTTAATCTGATGGTTGGTACTTAATCAAGCATTTAGATGGATGGCCACCATTTACTCCGGGACTTCAGCTATTCTACTTACAATATTCTTCCACTGTAATATGATCAATGGTTGAGAATACACCCGAAGTGATCTTCAGATCGGATGACTCATGTCCACTTCGGGACTTCAGCATTTGGGACTTCGGGACTTAGGGCATCTGCTGGTGGTGAAACTCTCGAAGTGACATAACTTGCTTACGTCACTTGATGGTGTGGCATGAGCTGAGTTTCTGCCACGTGTCACTCTGATTCTTGATTTGCACGTACCTGAAATTTTGATTTCAACTTGACACTTATCATTATCTGATTGTGCCATGTGTCCTTGCTTACATGGTCTATCAATGTGGTCTGTCACATGTCCTTGCTGACATGGTCCACTGACGTAGATCTCCCACACGTCCTTGCTGACGTGGTCTGTTGACGTAGATCTCCCACACATCCTTTCTGACGTGGTATGCGACATGTCCTCTTGATTCGAATGGTTGAGTCTTACTTTGGATGATCCAGTCGTCGAGAATTTATTTCGGCTCTTCGGTCTTCGGAAATTTCAAATCTCAAACCTTTTTCCACACTTATCCTATCCTTCCACTTAAAGTGATCCAATGGTCATGAAGACACTCGAAGAAGATCAACGATGGAACCATAACTTGCGAGTCATTTAACTCATCACCTGAGCTCTGCAAATTGAAGTTGTGAGTTTGTTGGTGAGTTAACAACAGTCGTTGATATTTGAATCTATAAGATCTGATAGTCCTGACTAATTGTGGGATTGGAAATAGCACGATGTTTAATTCTCCTTTCACTCTCTGTAATCTATCCCTGTCGTAGATTTGGCGATTGCACATCCGATGGTTACGAATTAATCCGACTTAATCTGATCATTTGTTGGATCAACCATAGTCGTTGATATTTGAGTTTATGAGATCTGATGATCTAGACCAATTGCGAGATTGTAACCAGCGAGTCCTTTAATTCTTCTTTCGTTCTCTACAATTCATCCCTGTCGTTGATCTGGTGATTGTGCATCAACGGTCTTGAATTGATTTGATCATTGACTAATCCCCCCGTGATTATTTTGAGATTCACCATGCCATCTCTTCTGAGCTTTGATCTTCATTTGCTAGCCCTCCTAAGATTTTATCTATGCATATCGTCCAATTGTTTGACATCAGTCATTATATGCTAACTGTTATATTGTTGATATTAATGACAATTCGTCATACCAACTTATCATCACATCAAAGACATAAACTATTGACATCAATGACACTATGTCCAACAATTTGATCTAGAAATAAAACAGAGGGATGTGAAGACAACGTTCCTACACTAGGACATGGAAGAAGAAATCTACATGAAACAACCTGAAGGATTTGTAGTAAAGGGAAAGAAATATTTGGTGTGCAAGTTGAAAAGATACCTTTATGGTCTAAAGAAATCACCAAGGATGTGGTATCAAAATTTCGACATAGACATCCTTAATCTGGTATTTGTGAGAAGTAAAGATGATCACTGCATATATTCCAAGAAAGAAGGTGGGTATTTCATATATATAGCATTGTATTTCGATGACATGTTGTTGATCGAAAACAACATGAACAAAATAAAGGAAGTGAAGAAATAGTTATCCTCCAAGTTCTACATGAAGGATATCAATGTAGTGAACTTCATTTTGGAAATGGAGATCAAGAGGGATCAAGTAGCTAGAAAGATCTGGTTGAACTAGAAGAAGTATATTGAAATAGTTTTGAAATGCTTTAACATGCAGGATTTCAAACCTATGAAGATTCTAATTCATGTGGGAGAAAAAATAATTGTTGAACAGTTTCCAAAGACACAAGAATAAATAGAGGACATGGCACATCTTCCCTATGGAATTTTTGTTGGTATTCTAATGTATGTGATGGTCTGCACTCGACTAGACATTTCCCATGTGGTGGGAGTGTTGAGCAGATACATGTCAACACCTATAAAGGAGCACTGGATAACTGTCAAAAGAGTATTCAGGTATTTGTGTGGCACAAAATATTATGTTATATGCTACCAAGGAAAACCTGGAGGTGATAATGAAGTAAATGTACATGGATTTGTTGACGCCAACTAGGATCGAGATCTGGATCGACGAAGGTCGACCATTGGATATGTATTCAAGATGTTCGGTGGAACAATCGGTTGGATGAGTAAGTGATAGTTGGTTGTGGCCTTGTCAACAATGGAAGTTGAATACATGGAAGAAAAGAAGCAGTATGGCTACAACAGTAGTGTTCAATAATCAGGTTTGAGAAGAGAGCTATGAAGATAAGTTGTGATCGTCAAAGCATAATATTTCTGGCAAAGAAACTAGCTTACCATTCCAAGACTAAGCATATTGAAGTACAATACCATTTTGTGAGAGATATGGTAGAAAGAAACAAGGTGTTGTTGGAGAAAGTAGACACGTTGGAAAATATAGCTGACTCTTTGAACAAGTCTATGAGCATTGTGAAGCTCTCTTTATGCAAGGAGGCAATGGGAATTTCTTCCCTACGTCTGTGAACAAGAGTTCAGGAATCTTCCGGTGGTTTTAGCAAAGAAGACAACAAGTGGTATAATGTTGGTTTGTTATATTCTTTGTAGTGAAAGTTGAAGGTCGAGGTGGATCGACCAGGAAAATTCGAAGTTGAAGTAATCAGTAGCAATTCAAAGAGGTAAATCAACCAAACGTCAACATGTGGTCATGTGGAAACCGACTCAAGACCGAATGAAGAGCGACTGGTAATCCGACTTGGTAGTCAACTGTAACAAAATCCTGAGATTCACAGGATTTGTAGCCAATAGTCTGCGTGGATATGTAACCATTTTTTGACACCTTTCTTTAGGATTTTTCCTACTATAAAGCCTATAAATAAGGTGTGTTGTAATGTTGTAAAATATAATATTTCGAGAAATTGTTTTAGAGGTTGTTTTTTCATGTAGATGTAAGCCTAATTGGATACAGGGTTGTTCTTATGTAAAAAAGAAGGTATGATGTCGATTGTGTCTTAGGTGTAGACCAAGGTTAGGCATGTAACCTTTTATTCTGAATGAATAATACAACAAGAGAGAAAGATGATCAAGGAATACCAGTTTTCTCATTTGGGTTTCCAGGGTTAAATCTTTGTGTACTGTGTGTTTCCTTTGTCATTTACTTTCTTGATTAAATATTTCTTCTTCTATTCTACTAGGTTAAGCATCGAAGTGTTTCTGATTTCCTAACATGATGCTCTATGAATCCTCTTCATTCCACCTCATTCAATACTATTAATCTCTACATATCCTCCTTCAAGACATTGTTACTTCCCTCATTCTACCTCCCATTCCTTTGAAGAAGTCGAAAAGATGGTTCCTGGTGGAAGAACATGTTAAGAAGAGGAGAGGAAGCGAATCCCACTAATTTCAAGTAAGGAGAGTCCAAGGACCTCGACCACCGAACTTCCACCATATGAATTGGAGACACGTGTTCCAATCATAAATGATTTGTATACCACCGTTGGATCAAAATTATGGTTAGAATCTAATTATATGAAATGGTCAGTACTCCCCATTAGAAAAAAACACACTCCTTGTTAGAAAACTCAAAAGTATCTAAGGTTCAATTCAAATTTGAATGGCTTATTAAAAAACCTAAGTCTAACCTTCACAAAAATTGCACTCCTTTGCACCCATAATATGCATATTGCAACGAACATTAGAGCGCCCTTGAAAGTTCAACATTATGCATTAAAGTATTTATTGCATCTTTGATGCAATGTATGCTTTGTTAAATTTATGTGGATAGATATTTAATATACTCTTAAGTTGTAATAAATGTTAGTTTTAACATATTTCGATATTACAGATAATTTGAATTTTGAAAAATGAATATTTCAATATATAGTTAAGATTTTTATACAAATTAAATATATTGTTAAAAGAACATCAACAATTTAAGCATTATATGTTTATATAAATTTTAAAAACTTCAAATTTTAAAAATTAAAAACCATATATGGTCTTAAAAATCACAAAACTCTTATTTGAAGAGTTAAATTCAAATTTATTAATCTTTCTTGGTATGTAACTATGCTACCAAATCCCCTTATTATTGAATTTTTCAAAGTTTTTTAAAAAATATAATTAATAATCTATAATATAGATAGACAATTAATTGACTTGAATTGAATTTATAATATTATAATAATTTAATTACGTTGATAGGCGTCTCCTTATGGGAACTGATGGACTAATCAACCTTTTAATCATAAATTTTAATTTTATGGTCAGCAATAAAAGATGTTGGCATATTCTTAGTCGTCGTCCCAAATCAATGAATGAGATTTAATTTCATAACTTCCTTGCATTTATAAATGAGTACATTTTTCTTGTTTACTTTTTCACATTTACTTAATATGATTAAAAATTTACATAGTAACCACTAGATTGACATGTTATATAATTAACAATTGATTTTGATTATGGCAGTCTTGGAACGTCCTGCTCCATTTAAGTACAATGACAAGTGTCCACGGTGTGAAACGTTGGTGCGTTGTAGAAAAATGGCGGGTCGCTTCCTCTACCCACGACAGCCAAGGCAATCGATTCCTCGCACCTGTCAAAGCCTCCTCCAAGAAGACGAATGGAAATAAATAGAGCATGGAGGGGTTCGAGGGTGACAAGTTTCTGAAAATGATGAGTTTGTTGTCAATGTTGCCATTGCCACTGTGCATTGTGACTTCGACTCGCTTCCGGCCTTAATCTAGGGTTGGCACGAAATTGTTAGATGTAAATAGAAAGACTATTTAGCCGCCTCTTTCATGGGAGCTTCCACGCGTGCTTCCTCACTAGGCATTCAAGCTGATTGCGGGGGCAGTTGGTTATGCGCAGCACGTCGTTTCCTTCTGTGTTTGGCATTTGAGTGCGCAGCATTTTGGTATTGATTGTATTTTGGTTTTGGCGAAACTTCGCGATGTTGAAGAAGGAGCTTGGTGGATGGTACAGAGACAAGGTGTGTGCGCTGTTGTGATTAGCCATGGGATGTTGTTGTGATCGTACAGAGACAAGGTTTGTGTGTTGTTGTGATCAAGGTATTAGTGATGCCACTCTCTTTTCCCTCGTAAGACACCTCCTAAACTGAAGTCATCAAAAATTTTGAACTGTTTTCATTCTCATAAGCACAGAGATTTTGGAATTTTTCCTCCAATTTGCTTGGAACAGTAACGAAACATATGCAGTTAAATTGAGTCTCATACGATTTATGTTCTTTGTAACTGTAAGTAAGCATATGCACTGAGAATGAGTTATCATGGAATTACTTTTCAGCAGAGACTCGGAATTAGATTAGGTTTTTTTGGATTTTCATAACCTCCTACGGAAGATGTATCTTTATGTGTATTTCGTTTTGCTACGATATCATCTTAATCTTCGTTTATTTAGTCAAGATCCATTTTCAGTCTGTTTTGTTTTATTAGAATATCATCTTGATTTTCATTTATTTAATCAAAAGTCTCATTTTTTATATCAATTTTATTTCTGATTAAATTATAACTTTAAATTAATTTAAGTTAATTAGTTAGAATTTTAAATTAAATTAAACATTATATTTACGTCTTTATGGGAATTGATGGATTAATCAATCTTTCAATCATAAATTTTAATCTTATGGCCAGCTATAAATAGGACTCCACCTGTCAAGTTGATGCTTTTGTACTGAATTATTAAATACTAACCCTAACCTTAACTTTAACTCTAAATATTAAATTTTAAATATTACTAAATCCTAACCCTAAATATTAATTTTGACCATTTATTAACATTAAAATTTAATCATCATATATTAATAATCATATTCCTCAAAATAATATTATTAATAATTTTGAAAATAAAATAATATTATTAATGTTTAAATGTAATATATTATTAATGTTTAAAACTAAAATAATATTCATGTTAAAAATTAATGTTATATTATTAATGTATTTATTTTATATTGCGTAAATATACTATTAATGTAAAACAAATTAATAGTAATGAATAAATATAGTAATATAACATTAAAGTAATAAATAAATTTAGAATAATATAAAAATAACACATTAATAATAATAAATAAATATAGTAATCTCACAATAAAGTCATAAATGAATATAGAATAATATAGCAATAAATAAATATATAATAATATAGTAATAGTAAGTATTATTATTTATTTATTTATTGCTATATTATTCTATATTCATTTATGACTTTATTGAGAGATTACTATATTTATTTATTATTATTAATGTGTTATTTTTATATTATTCTANATTTTCTTTCTAATTATTTCTTATTTTTAAATATAAATAATTATGTTTCCAATAATTATATAACATTAGTTTTATAATTATTGATATTAATATTATGAGAGTATCCACTTAATTAATAATGTTACATTAATGATGTATTAATAATACAATAATGTTACATTAATAATCTTAATAATGATAATGTTACATAAATATATTTTTTATAATGTTACATTAATGTTAATAATATTATCTTAAGATGTTTCTTTAATGATGTTATGTTAACAATGTGATATTAATGTTAATAATATCATCTTAAGATGTTTCCTTAATAATGTTATGTTAACAATGTGATATTAATGTAATTAATATTACATGAATATAACATTAATATTGACTATACAATAAATATAATGCTTGACGAAATAGTGAATTAAAATCTTTATATCATCAATAAACATCATTGCATTTAAATCTTCATAGCATCAATAAACACCATTAA
>JZKD02S1777097.1:574369-588887 GCA_000966675.3 Picea glauca
TCTAGACTCCACTCAATTGATCAAACTGAAGTGTGAACTGAAGAGAATATTCTCCTAGAGGAATATTCTCCCTAAAATATAGGAGACTGAATAATGACTAATAAACATAGGGAAAATCTTAGGAAAAAATATCCTAGGTGTGTGTGAAGTATCTCCAACAATAATTATTCAAATTATGAGGTTTGTGGACTTATTCATAAGCCTCATCCTATGATTTCTAATATGAAGGGGGTGTCCCTAAGAGAATCTCATTGAATTAATTATTGAAATGTGTATATTAGAGCTTCAAATCGATGAGAACAACATGAAAATCTGATGCAGGAGCATCGCTCCACCTCAGCAATGTGCCATCATTTCAGCACATCAATACACATTCAAGAGAGGGAGAGGCACCAACCCTCCCATTTTTAAATTTGAAATATGATCCTATACGGATTCATGTTGTAAGGTTGAGTGAAGACCAAGCCATACTCTAGTACAGGCAGAAGATAAGGTCGCCTTTAATGGCTAACGGGTTGATGGATCTAGGTTCAATTCAGACTAGATGGCCATTTATGAAACTTCAATGTAATAGATGAGGTTAGGTGAAGAGGAGGACAGGCCCGTAGAGCCCCTCTTTGTAAAGATATATTTTGTATGCAGGTATTAGAAGCAGAAATCAGATAGAGTTTTTAGAGTTAGGAGGATTTTGAGAGGAGAACTTGAAAATCTCGAAAGCTCGAGAATAGGAATAGGAGAGAAAGAACTGAGACTCTGTTGTAGTCTAGTCTATGTACACATTTGTAAACAAACATTCATCTTAATAAAAAGAAAAGAAGTTTTTCCTGCACATGGTGTGTTTATGAGTTATCCATGTGTTTATGTATGTTGTAGGTGTATGATGTTTATGAGTTATCTGTATTCTGTGAATGTTTTCTATATGTTTATGTATGTTGTAGATGCATGATAGATTTCATCTGCAGTAGGGAGATAGATTTCTTTATCTTCGTTGAGTTCGAAATATCGTTATGGGTTCTTTAGGTTGTGCAAGGAGTGCACAACATAACATTTGAGGTTTTGTAGCCAGCACAAGGAGTGTGCATATGAACTCTCAGGAGTCAGAAAAGAACGTTCCAGGAGGGCACACTAGAGTGATAAGAATGCAAGAGGAACCTCAAGGTTCCTGAATACCTTGGCAGAGGAGATGTGCAGAGAAGACACAGAGAGACGGAGTTATAGAAAACTTTGTAAGAAAGAGATCTGCAAGGTGTGCATGAGAAGGAGGTTTCCAGGTGGGCACGAAGTTTTCCTTTGAAAGGAAACAGAAGGCCTGAGACCCTTTAGGAGTTATGAATCAATTAAAAATATCAGAAGAGATAACGCAAGGAGTGCGTAGGAGACGGACTTATTCCAATTCCTAAAACTCAGAAGAGGTAGTGCTTTTCAGAAGCATAGATGAGGCCTAAGAGACGGAATCGTAGGAGGAGAAAAGGTCGAGACCTTTGAACACTTAGAAAATATTTTAATTCGGAGGAAGTCAAGAGATCAAGAGGAAGAGCAACAACAGGCGTCAGATCGGTTGTAGGGAGAATCCTGGACCATTATATCAGCATCTAGTGAAATAGAGGAGAGCGTTGAGGAGGAACAGATTCAAATCATTGGATTAGGAGTGCAAAGGATTGGAAGTCGTCTGATCTAAGACAAGGTACACGAGCCTTAACCCTTTGTGTGCACGAGAAAACTGACTTTTCAAAGTCCTGAAGTGAGAAGGGGTCGTCCATCGTCAAGGCTGACAAGTGGCACAAGATCCACAACTCCGGGGAGAGAGCTTGTGGTCAAGGAGGTGAAACCACCGAAGTAGATCCTAGTTGTTGATCACTAGGAGATACGTGTCAGCGAATCTGTAACCCCAGGGGAAATCAATTCGAGAGTTTAGTTGAGAATTGAAACTCTTGAAGCTCGGAGAGCCGAAGTAAATCTCAAGCGTCGGATCGTCCGAAGTAGATTTGAACCATCAGATCCGAAGAACAGGTGGTGTGAATCTGTGGATTTTGGATAAAGGCTCGAAGTAAACGTCGACCATCAGATCGGCCAAAGTAAATCTGAACTGTCGATCCAGAGGGACGTGTGGCGGAAACCTGTTATCTTTGGTTGAGAGCAGCCTGAAGAGCCGAAGAGAATCTAGACCATCAGATCCAGAGGGTACGTAGCGAAATATCCTAATCTCCAAGAGAAGTCACTTTGGGAGAAAGAGAAGGAGTAAAGTTTGAAATTGTCGAAGCCCGAATTGTGGAAGTAGTTGGGAGTCGTCGATTTGAGGGAGGCATGTGTCAATAGATCATGTACTCCGGGTAAAATTCTACGGGAGAAGAAGAGCGTAGAGAAGTTGATATTTGAGAATCCTGAAGCGGATGAGATCCATTTATTTGAGGTGGACGTGTGGCACCAGATCTAGAACTCTGGGTACGAAGCATTCCGTAGGAAAGTAGAGGGTGAAAGCTCTAAAGTCCTGAAATAGAATCTCAACAATTGAATGAGAAGGAGGCCGAATACCATTGATCAGGTCTTGGTTGAAAAGTGTCGAAGTCCCAAAGCAGAGGCAGGGATGATGATTGAGGAGGACGTGTGGCAGACGATCTGCCATTTCGGGGAAATCACTCTGGAAGAAAGGAGGTGTTAAACAAGAACTCCCGAAGACCGGAAAGTCAGATTTCATAGGAACCATCCATTTGCTGAGGACAGGTGTCAGTATATATTTCACTTCGGAGATATTCACATCAGGGAAAGAAGTTATGGGAACAGAAACTCTCGAAGGCCAGAGAGCCAGAATCAGTCATGACCGTTGATTGAAAGGGACACGCGTCGATAGATCACAAGGATTTGAGAATGTGTGATCCAGGGAGAAGGAAGGAAAAGAGTCAGATCTCAGTTGTTTATCATGAAACACCATCGAGGTCAGAAGATCGATGGTCGAGCTGGATTGCGAGGCCAGAACATGCTCGGACTTTAAAATTCTTAGAGCAGGTCGGAATTGAAACCACAGTATTGGGAAAGGGATACATGGTAGTTGGAGGTGAATTGCGGGGAGAAAAGCGGGTTGGTCTCAAACCACTCTTATTCATGCTCGCAATCACATATTTATGTGAGGTCATAGCCCAGGGCCATATGAAGGAAGGGGATAATAAAATAAAGGAGCTAATGCCTGAAACTCGACATTTTAGAAGCGTGCAGGAAGAGGTCACGGGTGTCACGGGACCTGCATCAGAAGCCGAAAGGGGACCTGTTTTATTTGATTTGGGTTCAAGCAAGAGACCGAAGAGTCAATCCGACTCAACAAATTGAAAGATATTAGACCGGGAGGTCGTAGAAACCCCAGGAAGAGTAGGGGGGGCTACATCAAAATCTACAGTTGAATATTGTTTATGTTACAAAATATACCCCTCACTGGGGTTGGATCCATGAACTCTTGGATCCAATATGATATTGAAATGGATTTGGAGGGTGCCTAAATAGAGCCCCAAGTTCCAAAATGCATCCCTAAAATAGAAATGGATCCTACCCTGCTTGACCTTGGTTCTAGTGAAAGCAAATTTTTATTTAGTTCCCCACATTTTATGGGAACCCTAAACCCCACGTTTTCTCTCTATAAGATGGACTCTCCTCCCGTAAGAAAACATAAAATATAGAGTAATATATTTCTTGGAATTTGGAGGTGAATGGTTGGATAGTGCCATATTGGATACCTTAATCTATTTCTGAATCTAGACCTAATAGTTGTGGCAAAAAAAAATTGCTTCAAGAATTAAAGTTCATTACAACCTATAGGTAATCCATTACTCTTAAATTTTATCTTTTGACTAATAAATTATGAGCTCTTTTCTATCTGAGTTTGTTCTTTGTTCTTATTAGTTCTACTTCAGTTAATATTATATTGTTATTAGTATGTTTTGTTACTGTTAGACTTAGTGTTAGATTGTTAGGTTATTGTTAGTGTTGTTACTGATTGTTATCCTTTAGGCTAGTGTTAGACTTTAGTGTGTTAGGATTTAACTTTTGGGTTAGTGTTCACTATTATTGTTAGATTGTTAGCCTTTATCCTTTAGGGTACATTTCAATTCTTAGTTCATAATAACTTCATATTTAATTATATAGTGAAAACTACAACATACCCATGTGAAAGCTATTACTTAACTCATCCTAGACTCTAGAGGGTTTGCAATTATTTTACTGATTAAAATTAATATCTAACTTGGATACTACCTTGAAGGGCCTTTTTGAAAAGGAGGGGGAAATGATATCTATAATTTGTTGATGAATTGATTACTGCAAACTACATTGGTTTTGTTGATAAATTAGAGAGAATTTGTGTCAACAAACTCATATATGTATTCATAATAGCCTAGAACTTCGTTATACCATATTCTAAGTGAATTGGTTTATTATTATTGGATGAATGTTCCTCTTTGCCTTACTGAAACCCATATATCATTTTGTACACTCTCATGTTGATTTTTATCCTTCATAGAATGGTTACATCTATAGGTTATTTATCAACTACTTAATATTGGCCTTTTCTTCAAACCATTCACCTTCCATATATCTTTGTACTTGCTCGATTACCAAATTGATATGGACCCATAATTAGACTGTGGGAACAAATCAATTCTTGAGATCGACTCAAAATGTAGGAGAGAACATGGTTGTCTTGTCCATGTGGAAGGTGTATTTATCTATGCATGTGTAATATGTAAACAACAAATAATTGAGAAATAGAATAATGGTATTTTATTACAACAAAATAAATTTATGCAAAGACAATGTTAATGATTGAAAATTACAGCATATGTGAACTTATGAATCCTTTGTCATAACCTTTAGTAAATGAAAAGTTTCTCCAAGTGGTGGTTATGGATGTGTACAATATTAATCATATCAATATCTGCATAAGCCTCTCTAGAACTCACTAACTTTGTACCATGGATCAAAATCATTTTAGATTTAGTTCATATTTAATCATATAGTGAAAGTTATAGCCTACACTGTTCAAAAACACAAGTATTCCAAAAGAGGACGAACCCCTTCAGTAACCACTCACACAACCAGATCAAATATCAACACATTGATGTTTTGATGTGGTAAGACCCCTACATGGAAACATACATGGCCACTTAGAGAAATTTATTAATGCAAAAGAAAAATATTATAGAGGGATTTACAAGAGAGTTTATCATAATTGATCATCGGCAAATGACCCTCCATGCTCTTTAAATAGAGATCATGGACCAATCGAATGTTAAGTCACGGATCAATGTAGTTGTTAATATCAAGAAGAATATGAACCATGGAACACTCTTTAGCACACTCAATCCCCGAACCCTCTCTTAGGCTAGTGGGATGTTAATATTTCTCTTTCTCAACTCGGTTCTTATATAATAATAAGGACCATATATGGATTATATTTACCTTGGGATATTTAGAGGAAATTCTTATTGGTCTCTGCCTTTTTTGGGTACAATTTCCAGTATTGGGACTTGTTTGGTGTATAGTGGAGTTTCTTGTCATATGACAAGATCACAGAAGTCACTCACAAATTTTTCAGAGGACTCGAGATTGCAGTTGAATCTTAGTGATAATTTCAAGTATGCAATCACGGGAGTTGGGACAACTTCATTTTAGCTGGAATCCAGGAAGCCTCTCAGGATGAGTGATGTGTTGTATGTGTCAAGGTTGAAGAAAAACCTACTTTCTATCTCAGTTATGGAGGACATAGGGTATGCAGTGGCATTCTTAGGTGGATAGGTTCTTTCATGGCCAAGAGGATAGAGCATTGACTCAGCAGGGGTCATTGGTATTCGTGATGGTGGTCTTTACAGGATGACAGAACAATCACCCTAGGCCTTGGTACATGACAATGATAGTCTATGAGATCTTTTGCACAGGATATTGGGGCACTTACATTACAGGTATTTTTCGGTGTTGAGGAGGATGGTTACAAGTGTTATAAAATTATGTGTGCTCGTTTAACCATAGACAATATAGCAATATTTTCACTCAACCATAGGACAAAGCCACCCCCGAGAACCTTAACCTTGACAGAGAATAATTATGGAAGCAAACCTTAGGCCTAATAGCCAATAAATGTAGCATACCTCTCTCTAGATCTAGCACACAAGTCAGAAACTCCAAACCATAACCAAGAGAAAGTCCAAGCATAAAACTGAAAATACAAGTTGCAGTAGTTGCAGTTGCAGCTACTCTCCATACCTGTGCACTTACTAAATTTTTGCAGTGCGCAGTAGATTTCTGCAGTTGCGAGCTGTGTGTGTCCAAATGAGCTTTGGCATCCTTTATACTAATATTCCTTAGCTTTCTAGGCCAACTTCTCTTTCTGGAGGCTAATAACTCAATATTAATTATTTTCTTTAGTTGACTTGTCTTCGAGGGTTATAATCAATGCTTTAGGGTTTCTTCTTGCTTCCCAGAATATTATATTCTTGTCAGGATTACACGTGGATGTTTAATACCTCTTGTACCTACCATAATATCAAAACTCCCTCCTAGATAGGGAGGTTTTTAAAGGGAATGGTCTTGAGCACAAACATACCATTCAACCAGTAGCGTCATCATAGCCACACAGGTTATCTCATGATCAAATCGCGAGCACCATCATCACTATCAGTATCATCTGATAGCATCAATTGTATCATCTCTCAAATCCATACTCCATATGACTAATCATGCATGATGTTGTATAAGTCACTCACTCCACAGAGTGATACAAGAACCATTCTTCTAATCTGGACATATGCCCTAGAAGAATAATTATTCCAACATATGTTGGAATCCACGCCATGGGATAGAAGGACTATTCTTCTTATCCAGACATGCGTCCTAGTAGAATAAATGTCTTGGACCATTTTTCCCCTGGATAATGTCTTTCCACCAACACACTAACTATCCATCTAGATGGTAATCATTTCCAACACTACTGACGGTATTCATGGAAATCAGAACAATTCCATTCAATAGAACACAACTGTATCTATCAATAATAGTACACAACTACTATCCAGTGGTACAAAACCACACCAAGTAGCACATGACTACTTAATTAGTGATGCGTAGTCACAACCATTGGAACACATACACCACAATAGCATACATCTATTGTCTAGAGACATACAGTCTCCACAACAATCATATCATCTAGTATCAACCTGCATAAAACAATATCATGATATAAACTGAGTCATCTAGGCCATTCTTCCACTCACATCTGTGATATCTGGAAGATAATCTTCCCTCATAAGGTAAAACATCAGCCATGGGCTATCTGGACTATTCTTCTCAAGCATAGAAGAATAATTTCCCCTCATTTTTGAGCATGGACCATTCACCTAACTAGGCCATTCCTCCGACACTAATCATAGTGCAACCTGGAGAGAATGAGTTTGTCGTAGGGAATGCCTATCCCTGATTTTTGAATCTAGACCATTCACCTAATTGATCCATTCCTCTGGCACTAATCATACTGCAACCTGGATAGAATGAGTTTTCCCTAGGGAATGACTGTCCGGACCATTTCCTAATGGAAATGATTGTCCTGCACCAACCTCCAAAACGTACCATTCTTTGAAACTGCTCACAACTGTGAACTTCGAAAGAATGGTTGCCTGGAAAAGCAGACCATTCTACTTGACCACTACTTAGAGTGATTTCCAAGATGAATTATTGTCCTAGACCATTCCCCCATACTAGCCACAAGGGGAATCAATGTTTATGGTACATCAAAAATCTATCGGACCATTTTCATTACAAAAATGAATGTCCTATCTGGACCATTTTCCGAACTAGAAAATGTTTGTCCGTCATAAATCTCAAACCACTTTCCGAACTGGAAAGGAACTGCTCATCCTGGACCATTTTTCAAACTAAAAAATGATTTTCCATAAATCAATAACATATCAGTGCTCCCTCCCAACCTGGGAGTAATCTCTTCCTTTTTCAATAAGAAATTTGTCTCCACGAGGCCCAGCTTATATCTTGAGTACGCAAACTTTTCATCTTGGACAGAGGCTTTACCAAAATATATGTTATCTGCTCATCTATGGAGATATATTGGAGAACAACTTCTCTTTTCTTGACTTCATCACGAAGAATATAATTCTTGATCTCAATGTACTTTGGTCTATCATGGAACACTAGTTTTCTTTGAAGGCTTCATATAGCTCTGATCATTACAATATATCATGGTTGAATCCATCACTTATGTTTCCTACTAGCTCATGACATTGTGGAAAGGCTCAAACTGAAACATATCCAAGTAGCACTTATGTTGTCATCATGAGATTTTTCCATGGATTAGCAATCCATCATCCCAGACTTCTGAGTAACTATTCTGATACACTATATATGTGATAGAAACTTTTCACCATGCTTTTGTTTTATATGAGATACTCTGCATCAATTTTTTTGAATCCATATAAGGTCTTCTTATATCTGCATGCATGGGTATCTTTCTTGTATAAGCTTCTTTCTCACTTGCTTTATCGGGATGAACAGTCTTTTACGTGTAAATTGCAATCCATGGATACTACAAGAGGTATATATGGTTTACTGGAACAAGTTGTTGTCATAGTATTCTCCCTCCTACTAGAAGAAACTCTTAATCTTGCAATGCTTCCATTCATAAGTCTTTTTCACATTTTATTACATACATTGTTCTTTATCATAACTTCCATTTCTTCTGCTTGATTGCTTCTTAGTGGGTTCAAACCAAACCAGTAGTCTTGTGATTCTCAGTATAATAACTGGCTGTTCTTGATTTTCTTTCTTTGTTGGAATCTTCATGTTATTCCTCATGTCTCTCTTTAGATATTGGTTCCATGGGTTCTTCTATATGCCCTGAAGATTCCGACTTCTTCCTTTCATCATAGAACCGTGGATTTAGATGGACAACCAAGGATACTTTAAGGCTTATTTTCGAAGAACACTTCTTCTAGAGTCAAAATGAACATGTGTTGTTTATCGTGGTTGCTACTTTCAATTGGAACATAGACAGATACTTCATAATCCTCAATGGATCATATCATTTAGGATTAGCTCCCTCCTAATCCTTGCTTCATGCATGAATGCATGCTCTTCTTTTGGAATTATGTAATCATCTCCCTCCATCTAAGAGAGTCCATTCTTTCATCTGCATCCTTATTGCCTTCTGTGAAGTGTCACAAGTCTTTTTCTAATTTCCTCTTGATTGTTGACTTCTTTCCGTTTTGAATTCTTCTGGGTATCTTTCAAGTTTGATTCTGATTTCAGCTTATCTAGCAGTTGTTTCTTATATAATAACTTCCACGGGAATTGTTACCAAGGGTTGTCAATGTACTTTATCTTTTCATTTGTATTTCTTGACTTGTAGTCATCGTGATAGAAATCCTTATCTTGTTATTCTTCCATAGGTATTATTTCACTTGAACATATTTTCTTCTAAGAAATAGATATGCAAGATATGTACATAAACTATGTAAACATGGTATGTACAAGAACTTTGAAGAATATTGTTACCTTGACTTATAAGAAGAAGTGTGTTTTATCCTACTTGGCCTTCTTTGAGGGTTCCCTTTCCTAGGCAACTGATGCTTCGTCTCTTTCCTTCCTTAAGCCAAATTTCCTCTTATTCCTAAAATTCTTGAATTTTGTTGTGAAGGCTTGATCATTGTATTTCTTTTTGGATTTCTCTTTTGTGTTAATCCTTGATTCTTCTTGTGCACAGCAAGTCCAAAGTTATTCAAATGTGAGATACTCCTTTCTTGTGTTCATGCTTGCGGCAAATGCATCCCATGTCTTGGGAAGGATGTTGAGTACTATATTTACTAGTTCCTTGAAGTGATTTCTTCAATAGCTTGTAGTTGATCTATTAACTGAGAGATTCTCACAAAGTATGATGTTATGCTTTCATCATCATTCATTTTCATGTCATGAAGCTCATTCTTCAGACTCATTACTTGTCCAATGTTTCTGACAAAGAAGAGATTAGTTAGGGAATCGTACATCTTCTTAGATGAGTCAAGATGAGAGATGTAGGGTATAAAGTGGTCTTTTACAGAGTCCACTATGATACTCATGGCATTGATGTCATTTTACTTGAACTTATCCATAACTACAATGTTCTGAGGTTCCTTCTCTTTTCCTTCTTCAAATTGTGGTTCCACGATCTTTCCTTTCACGATATCCAACACTTTATTCTTTTCAAGGATGAGTTTAATCCTTGTCTTACATGCTCTGAAGTTAGAATCCCCTTCTAACTTGTTTTCTGACTTCATAGAGTAAGTCATGACTGCTTTGAGTTGGTCAACCTTTGACTTTGACCAAAAACTCAAACTTGACATCTTAGCTTGCTGAGAGTACCAGGAGGTGCGCTAGGTTAGGGCGCACTAGGATATCCAGAAATTAGGTCAATATATTCACTTGAGGTTCCTTAAAAAGAGGGTTAGGGTTTCGTTGATGCAGCAAAAACTTTGACTGCAACTACAACCGTAACTGAGCAAATCCTCCCAATCTATCTTCCAACAGTTAGACTATCTGAAGATAGTGTGGGCCCATAACCTTTTAGAAAAGTAGGTATGATCGTTTAACCATAGACAATATAGCAATATTGTCACCCAACCATAGGCCGAAGACACCCCCGAGCACCTTAATCTTGACAGAGAATAGTTTTGGAAGAAAACCCTAGGCCTAATAGCCAATCAATGTAGCGTACCTCTCTCCAGAGCTAGCGCACAAGGCAAAAATTCCAAACCATAACCAAGAGAAAGTCAAATCCTAAAACTAAAAATACAAGTTGCAATAGTTGAAGCTACAGTTACTCTCCAGACTTGCGCACTTACTAAATTTCTACAGTGTGCACTAGATTTCTACAGTTGCGAGCTATGTGAGTCCAAATGAGCTTTGGCATCCTGTATTTATACTTCTCTTCCTTAGCTGTTTGGGCCAACTTCTCTTTCTGGAGGATAAAAACTCAATATTAATTATTCTCTTTAGTCGACTTGTCTTATAGGGTTATATTCAATTATTTAGGGTTTCTTCTTGCTTTCTTGAATATTCTATTCTTGTCAGGGTTACACGTGGAGGTTTAATACCTCCCAAAGCTACCATAATATCAACACTAAGTCTTCTAGATTTTGGAGCAGAGCACCAGGGTGTATGCAAGGGTTGTGCGCTTAGCAAGAATTCCAAGGTTGTTTTTCCAAGCAATGATAATAGGTCCAAGGGGATATTGGATCTAGTACATTCAGATGTGTGTGGACCAATGTAAGTTCCATATTTGAGTGGTCACTTGAACTATGTGACCTTCATTGATGATTATTCAAGGAGGACATGGATATTCTTCAAATACCAAGGATGAAGTCTTCAGTCGATTCAGGGAGTTGAGGGCTCGAGTGGAGAATTAGATGGGGAATAAGATCAAGGTATTGATCTCAGATAACAGGGGAAAATATACTTCCAATGAATTCATGGATTTCTGCAAGGAGGAAGGATCAAGAGGGAGCTGACAGTTCCTTTCAACCCACAATAGAATGGGGTTGCGAAAAGGAAGAATCGGACCATAGTTGAGGTTGCAAGGGAAATATTGCATGACCAGGATCCACCTATGTTGATTTGGGAAGAGGTGGGTAAAACAGCAATCTATGTTCATAACAAGACTCCTCATAGGATCTTGGAGAACAAGCCTCCTCGGGATGAATTCATAGGAGTGAGACCAGAGATAGGGAATTTGAGGATCTTTCGTTTTCCAGTTTACATCCATATTCCTAAAGAGAATAAGACAAAGTTATAACCTTCTGGGAGGAAGGAAATGTTTGTGGCATACAGCAAGACTTTGAAATCCTACCAGATCTACATTCTAGGATAGCGGAAGATTGAGGTTAGTCGGTATGTCAGGTTTGAGGAGGAGTGTAACACACCCACTACAAAATTCGCAATTTTTCGGCCTTTTTCTTCTGATCTCCGAGGAACAGACTTCCCCAAATACCTACAGGGCATGATACAGACCCTGCTATCCCTTAACCGCACTCATATGATTAGCGGCTATGACCATCGGCCTTATCGGGGAGGTGCTCGTCGGCTTTCGCGATTCGGGAAATCGTGATACATGTATTTACTTTTTCCTCTTGTCTCTCGAAGTGTCGAAATCCGAAGGGAACCAATAGTTTGTCATAACTAGAAATGCCTCGGATTAAAACACGTCCTTCCACATTTTGGGGTTTTAATCCATCAGGATTTCGGGATACGTGACAATAGGAGGTCTCACACCGGGGTTTCCCGGGAGCCGAAACTTCGAAAAACCAAACTCTAACGTGCTTCACTATTTCGGGGTTTCCTCCATCGGGATTTCGGGATGTGCGAAAACAGGAGGTCTCGCACCTGGATTTCCTGGGAGCTGAAACTCTGAAAAACCAAACTCTAACATGCTTCACTATTTCGGGGTTTCCTCCATCGGGATTTCGGGATGTGCAACAACAGGAGGTCTCGCACCTGGGTTTCCCGGGAGCCGAAACTCTGAAAAACCAAGCTTTAACATGCTTCACTATTTCGAGAATTCGTCCATCAGGATTTCGCGAGTCGGGGGTTTCGAGACTGGCGAACACATGGGGCCCGCACTTAGGTGCCCCGGGTGTTGAAATACCGAAATATGATAACTTTCCCACACTCCATCTTTCGGGATATCGCAAGTCGGGATTTCGGGACTTGCGAATACAAGGGATTTCACCCTTGGACATTTCAAATGTCGAAACATCGACATATCAAGACTCAAATCCATGTTAGACCATTTCAGTATTTCGCTAATCGAGATTCTGGGACTGGCGTGTACAAGGGACTTGCCTCTAGGCATCCCGGGTGTCGAAATACAGAATCATTTTAACTTGTCCACGCCCCGTTATTTCAGGGTTTCGTATGTTGGGATTTCACCAGTCATGAGGACAAGGGTCCTTTCCCTCTAGTCCCCCTAGGTGCCGAAACGTTGAAATGATTACCAGCCGCCAGGTGTACTATATAGTTGGACGGCCCAGGTACTACCATGGGTCTTGGGATCGACGGTCCAATTTCTTCATTACTTGCGAAGGTTAAGAAAGGGGTCGAGGCATTATCGCCTGCGTTCCTTCATTCATTTTTACAGTCGTAACCGGCCTCAGATCCTCCGAAAGGATATCATTCGTGCATTTAGCAATAGGAAGGGTATCAAACTTCCGAAACATCACAACGAATCATGCTATGCTCATTTCGGGGTTTCGCTAATCGGGATCTCGGGACTGGTGAGTACCAGGGAAATTACCCTTATGTGTCCCGGGTACTGAAACACCAAAATACCAAGCTCTAAGAGACCTGCTCTCTCTCGTGCAGGGTTTTCAAACTTAGGTCTTAAAGTCCTTTATCGGGTTCCTAGGAAAATTTCCACCGGGTTTTATGACCAGACTGAGAGGTTTTCTCAAATCCCTGAGCTATTAGCGTCTGTGATAGATAATAAGCAAGTTCAGGATTTTACCATGGCGGTAGTCCTTTCGGGGAACTTACCCCAGCTCTAGAATGTAAGGGAACGATCCCAAAAGGGTATCCTTGTGGGGAATCTATCCAGGGTAGCATGAGAGGTAATTAAGGGGAACAAATCTCCTGAGAGCAGACTTGAAAACTGACTTCGTTCAAATACATAGATATATATATATATATATAAACTAAATGTGGTCATTCTAACATATGCATGCAACCACCATTTCCGATCACAACACCATGCAGACATTTCTACATAGAAATCATTCATAAGTGTTCAAACCATGAGCATATATTCCAAAATATTCAATGCAAGACACAAGATATAAACACCTATCAGAAAACACTAGGTGATGCAACTGTTGAGAGGGGTGTTCGTTTCCACCCAACCGTAGGCTCAGCGACTCCGAATGGATTTACCACTAGCCACCCCCGAGCTAGACCACGATGCTTGAGACTCTCTGTCTTTGTTCTTCAGTGACCGAGAACGAAGGTTACTCTCCTTCTTCTCTGCTATCACTCACTCTGTAATTTGTTCCAGAGTTCTTCCGATCTTTTTCCTGCGATCTCTCCCTCGTGTCCCCCTCCCACACCTTTTACCTGCCTTTTCTTTCCCGGCAAGGTTGTGTGTGGCACGAATTCCCCCGCGGTGGTCAGGTCTAAGGCCTCCACGGATGGGCGGTTCACCCCCATCCCTCATTAACTCGTGAGGAGCCTCTTCACCTACCATCCTGGTGAGTAATTTATTTCGGGGCCAGTGAGCCGCTCTTGGTTCTCCGGGCCAGTGAAGACCAAATACAGTTTGGTTTGGTGGAAGTTAGCGCCACCATTCCAGGTTCCTTCCACCACCTTTCTTCAGCCATCGTGGTCTCTTTGTCAGCACATCCCCCTCTCAGCAGTTATATATATATATATATATATATATATATATTCATAACATTATTTACATTCATGGACCTTTTTACTAAGGTCCATTCAAATCACACATTCACATCTT
>JZKD02S1777097.1:588937-599882 GCA_000966675.3 Picea glauca
TGTGATCTCCCCCTCGCATCCCCCTCCCACACCTTTTACCTGCCTTTTCTTTCCCGGTGAGGTTGCGTGTGGCACGAATTCCCCCGCGGTGGTCAGGTCTGAGGCCTCCATGGATGGGCGGTTCACCCCCATACCTCATTAACTCATGAGGACCCTCTTCACCTACCATCATGGTAGTAATTCATTTCATGGCCAGCAAGCCGCTCTTGTTTCTCCGGGCCAGTGAAGACCAAATACGGTATTGGTTTCGATGGAAGTTAATGCCACCATTCCAGGTGCCTTCCACCACCTTTCTTCATCCATCATGGTCTCTTTTTTAGCACATCCCCCTCTCAGCAGTCCTGCAATAAATATATATATAGTCATAATGTCAATTTACATTTGTTGACCTTGTATACTAAGGTCCATTCAAAATCACACATTCACATCTTTGAGTTTGCCATAGTTCTTGGTCAGTATAGTTATTTTTACAAACTTGGGGAAATAGGGTGTTACAATTCCCTCCCCCTTAAAGGAACATCATCCTCGATGTTCTATCTATCAATATGACATGTATGTACAGAGGTAAACAAAATCAGATATGCTTGTTTCATGGCATCCTCCATTTCCCATGTAGCCTCATCTGGGCCAAAATGTCTCCACTGCACCTTGACCTATGCAATGGTTCGGTTCCGGAGTGGGTTTCCTTTCTGTCCAGTATGCATTGAGGTTCTGGTAGGAATTCTCCCTCCGGTTCCACCTAGATCACAGACCAGTCAATTATATGATTAAAATCATGTACATATTTCTTCAATAATGAAACATGGAAAACATTACGTGCTTTTACTGTGGGAGGAAATGCTAGCCTATAGGCTACAAGTCCCACTCTATCTAGAACTTCAAAGGGTCCACAATACCGAGGTGCCAACTTGGAACAAGCTCCCATTTTCAGAGAACTCTTCCTGGGCCTAACTCTGATATATACATGGTCTCTCATCTTGAATTCTCTTGGAGTTCTCTTTTGGTCGGCGTAACTTTTATGTCAATTCTGAGCAACCTTTAGGTTTTGTTTTATCTTAGTCATTTGTTGTTCCATTTCTTTCAACATGTCGGGTCCAAAAGAAACTTTGTTTATGGGATTACTCCAAATAACAAGAGTGTTTCATAGTCTACCATAAAGGACTTCAAACAGACTCATCATTAAGGATTCTTGGTAGCCGTTGTTGTAAGCGAATTCCACCAGTGGCAGGTAGTCTTCCCACTTCTTGGGTTGATGCATTACATGCATCCTTAACATGTCTTCTAGTATTTGGTTCACTCTTTCCGTCTGTCCATCAGTTTGAGGGTGATAGGCAGTGCTAAACAGCAACTTAGTCTCTAAACCAGCCATTAGTGACTTCCAAAAGTTGGACGTAAATTTCATGTCTCTGTCAAACACGGTCTCTTTCAACATACCATGCAGTCTGAATATCTCCTTCATGAATACATGAGCGATGTCTATTGCCTTTCAAGTTGACTTGACGGGGATAAAGTTAGCGGACTTGCTCAATTTATCCACCACTACCATGATGGCGTCATTCTGTTTGGTCGAGGTTGGTAATCCGGTGATGAAATCCATGGAGATGGTTTCCCATTTCCATTCCGGGATTGGTAGAGGTTGTAATAGTCCTGCTGGGTGTCGGTGTTCTGATTTTACCTATTGGCACTCTATGCATTTGGCTAGGTACTCAGCTATGTCTTTCTTCAATCCAGGCCAATAGAATTGTTTCCTGGTGGTCGTGATCATTTTCTGGTATCCTGGATGACCAGTATAGGGTCTTTTATGTAGCTCATCCAGTATGAACCTCTTCAAGTCGTCACAATCTGGGATATACAATCTTCTTCGGTAAGTGAGAAGACCTCCTTCCATCATTTGGTAGTCTTCGTACTTTACCCTAGTGGGCTCTTCTGTAGATACGAGGTCATGGTCTGGATGAAGGGATCTGTTTCTTGTGCATTTTTTACTCTTTCTTTGACATCCGCCTCGCAGGTACTCACCGCGGCCAGGTGAATTGTTTTCATACTTCTGCTAAGGGCGTCGGCCACCCTATTTTCCTTCCCTTTAATGTGTTTGATTTCAAAATCAAACTCGCTAAGGAGGTCCATCCACCTAGCTTGTCTAGCATTGATCTTTGGTTGGTCAAACAGATATCGCAATCCGCAGTGATCTGTCATAAGTACAAATTTTCTTCCTAGGAGGTAATGCCTCCACATTTTCAAGGCGTTCACTATGGCGGCCAATTCTAGATCATGGGTCACATAGTTGACTTCGTGCTCATTCAATTTTCAGGATTCATAGCAGACCACACTTTCTCCTTGCATAAGGACTCCTCCGAGCCCTTCCTTACAGGCATCTGTGCACACAAGGAAGTCATCTTCGGGATCGGCGATCTTCAACATGGGTGCATGGGTCAGTATATGTTTCAGGGTTTGAAATCTTTCTTCACATTTTTTTGTCCATGTGAATTTTGTCCCCTTCCTCTGGATGGAAGTGATTGGAAAACCAATCTTGGAGAATCCTTTTATAAATATCCTATAGTATCCTACTAATCCCATAAAGGATCTAATATCTGAAACATCCTTTGGGGTAGGCCATTCCATGATAGACCTGATTTTGTCAGGGTCTACCACTACTCCTTCAAATAGAACATGGCCTAAGTAATGTATTTGCTTCTAGAAGAATTCACATTTGCTGAATTTTGCATAGAGTTGATGTTCTCTTAGCACTTGCAGCACAATCCTAAGATGCTCTTCATGCTCTTCTCTATTCTTGGAGTAAATTAATATATCGTCAATAAAAACCAACACAAATTTGTCTAGGAATTTTCTAAGTACATTGTTCATTAAGCACATGAAAGTGGCGGGGGCATTGGTTAACCCAAATGGCACTACCACAAACTCATAGTGACCATACCTCATCCGGAAGGAAGTTTTATGGATGTCTTCACCCTTAATTCAGACTTGATGGTATCTCGACCCCAAGTCAAAATTTGAGAAAATAGACACACCCCCCAATTGATCGAACAGGTCATCGATCCTGGGTAAGGGGTACTTGTCCTTTATGGTTACCTTATTAAGTTGTCTATAATCTATACACAGTCTAAGGGTACCGTCCTTATTTTTCACAAATAGGAATGGTGCTCCCCATGGAGACATGATGGGCCGGATATATCCCTTATCCATCATTTCTCTCAAACGCAATTTGAGTTCAACTAGTTCAGGTGTGCTCATCCGATAGGGTGTCCTAAACACCGGCACCACTCCCGGTGCAAGTTCTATCGAGAAGTCTATGTCTCTTCTCGGAGGTAGACCTGGTACCTCTTCCGGAAACACATCTTTGTATTCTCTCAGGGTAGGGTGGTCTTCGAGGCTTGGTTTGTCATCTTCAATAGTTTTCAACACCTGTATTGCATATAGGGGACATCCTTTTCGGCAATACTTCCTCATTTGCAGAGCTGATATTTGTCTCACCGAGACAGGTTTTCAAATCCCTTGAAGGGTTATCCTTTTCCCTTCTTTACTTATGCATTCTAAGGTTTTATGGTAACAATCCAATGTGGCTTTATGGGTGGCTAGTCAGTCCATACCAATCAACAAATCATACGATCCCAGGGGTAATATGTTAAGGGTTTCTTGGGTGGGGAATTCACCCAACATTAATTGGCAGACTGGTATGACCTCTGCTACCCTTCTTTTGGTGCCAGTGGCTAACTGTACCAACCATGGCTTGGTAGGTTTTTATGGCTGTAGTTTACACTTATAAACAATCTTAGGGGCTATATAACTCAAATTTGAACCAGGTTCAATCAAAATAGACACTAAATGGTTGGAAATCATACCTTCTATTTCCACCACTGAAGCTTGGTGGTCAGCTTGGTTATTATCCAAGGATGCATAAATTTGTGGCACACTCCTGGCCACATCATTGACGGTGGTAGCTTCCTGGATGCTGTAAATTCTCCGACTATTCTATTGTCGGTGTGGACAGTTGTGAGGTTCTGTTCGATGTCCAAACTATTCATGACAATAGGTTGCCTTTCGGATAGTGCCTTCTAGGTTCTTTGGCTCATCAAATTCAATTATGTTCTGATAGTCCTTAGGTAGTCCGTTGATGAAGCGTTGCACCTTTGCCTTTTTTTTTATTTTATATAAGGTACATACCTCAACAAATCGAGGAATTTGTTGACATATTCTTCTATAGTGAGTTGCCCCAGTTTGAGTTCATAAAACTCTTTAGTCTTCTCGTCGAAATATATTTCCAACAAATACTTCTTCCTGAAGTATTTCTCAAACCATTCCCAAGACAAGTCTTCTTCGTGAATCCCTTTTACATTATTAAGTTCTTCCCGCCAAATGGAAGCCTTTCCATTCAAGTTGAAGGTGGCTACTCGGGCCTTCATATTTTCTAAGAAGTCATGGACTCTGAAATACTTCTTTAGTCCAAGCAGCCAAGCCTGTGCTTCCTCTCCCTTCTTTATTTCACCATTGAAGGAGGGTGGTTTGGCCTTCCTGAATTCTTCGAATTTATGACCCTTGGAAGGTTTCTGCTTCTTTTGTTTTCTTCGGGAATGAGAACTAGTTCTGTTGCTAGAAGATCCCTCAGGGTCGCTAGCTTCCTTTCCAGAAGAATTGTCCAACGCTTGTCCCTTATCTCTGGGGTGGACCTTTCTTGAGGTGCTTCTTTTAGTGTGGCCACTGACATGACCACGTTTCTATGACTCAGGTTCATGATGCATTTGTATTTTTAAGTTGGATAAGCTCTGCAGTAAAACTGCATTAATTTTCGTTTGTTTCTCTTGTTCTTTCATCATCCTTTCATTGTCATCCTTGCAGCTTTGTAATTTGACCATGAGGCTCCTCACAGTCTCAGCCAGATCTTGAGGGGTCCCTACTGCCCTCCTTTCGTCAAAATCTTCATCTCTATTGTGGGAGCCTTCCCCCACCTCTTGGTGAGTCACCATTCTATACATCTACAATTTCCTGCGGTTGATCTTCCGCTTTGTGTGCAAAAGAAAAACGTTTGTTGTTAGCCAATGTTTATATTCATTTATAACCAGTACATAATTCATATTTTTCACATGCACATACACCATAGGAATTTTTCATTCTTAACTTTGATTTTTAATTAAGAAGGTTAAGACAGGGGGTTACTCCTTTTAACAGTACTCTGAGTGGAGTCTTTGCGTAACTCGTTCATGAGCCCAAGTAGGCCAAGTGTTGTAACCATGCTCTGATACCACTTTGTAACACACCCACTATGAAATTCGCAATTTTTCAGCCTTTTTCTTTTGATCTCTGAGGAACAGACTTCCCCAAATCCCTACGGGGCCTGATACAAACCCTATTATCCCTTAACTGCACTCATATGATCGGCAGCTGTGACCACAGGCCTTATCGGGGAGGTGCTCATCGGCTTTCACGATTCGAGAAATCGCGATATATGTATTTCCTTTTTCCTCTTGTCTCTCAAAGTTTCAAAACCTGAAGGGAACCAATAGTTTGTCATAACTAGAAATGCCTCGGATTAAAACATGTCCTTCCACCTTTCGAGGTTTTACTCCATTAGGATTTTGGGATATGCGACGACAGGAGGTCTCCAACCGGGGTTTCCTGGGAGCCGAAACTCCGAAAAACCAAAATCTAACATGCTTCACTATTTCAGGGTTTCCTCCATCAGGATTTCAGGATGTGCGATGACAGGAGGTCTCACACCTAGGTTTCCAGGGAGCTGAAACTCTGAAAAACCAAAATCTAACATTCCTCACTATTTTGGGGTTTCCTCCATCGGGATTTCGGGATGTGCGATGACAATAGGTCTCGCAGCTGGGTTTCCCGAGAGCCGAAACTTCGAAAAACCAAGCTCTAACATGCTTCACTATTTCGGGAATCCGTCCATCGAGATTTCACGAGTCGGGGGTTTCAAGATTGGAAAACACGTGGGGCCCGCACTTAGGTGCCCTAGGTGCTGAAATACCAAAATATGATAACTTTTCCACACTCCATCTTTCGAGATATCACAAGTCGGGATTTCAGGACTTGCGAATACAAGGGATTTCGCCCTTGGATATTCTGGATGCTGAAACACCGACATATCGAGACTCAAATCAATGTTAGACCATTTCGGGATTTCGCTAATCAGGATTTCAGGACTAGCGTGTACAAGGGACTTGCCTCTAGGCATCCCGGGTGCCAAAATTCCAAATCATTTTGACTTATCCACACCCCGTTATTTTGGGGTTTCGTATGTCAGGATTTCATGAGTCGTGAGGACAAGGGTCCTTTCCCTCTAGTCCCACTGGGTATCGAAACGTTGAAACGCTTACCGGCCGCCACATGTACTCTACAACTGGACGACCCAGGTACTACCATGGGTCTTGGGATCGACGGTTTGATTTCTTCGTTACTTGTGAATATTAAGAAAGGGGGCGAGGCATTATCACCTGCATTCCTTCATTCAGTTTTACGATCGTAACCAGCCTCAGATCCTCCGAAAGGATCTCATTCATGCATTTAGAAAGAGGAAGGGTATCGAACTTCTGAAACATCACAACGAATCATGCTATGCTCATTCCGGGGTTTCGCTAATCAGGATCTCGGGACTGGTGAGTACCAGGGAACTTACCCTTATGTGTCTCGGGTACCGAAACACCGAAATATCGAGCTCTAAGAGACCCACTCTCTCTCGTGTAGGGTTTTCAAACTTAGGTCTTAAAGTCCTTCATCGGGTTCCTGGGCAGATTTCCACCGGGTTTTATGACCAGACTGAGAGGTTTTCTCAAATCCCTGAGCTATTAGCATCTGTGATAGATAATAAACAAGTTCAGTATTTTACCATGGTGGTAGTCCTTTCGGGGAACTTACCTCGGCTCTAGAATGTAAGGGAACGATCCCAAAAGGGTATCCCTGTGGGGAATCTATCTAGGGCAGCATGAGAGGTAATTAAGGGGAACAAATCTCCCGAAAGCAGACTTGAAAACTGACTTCATTCAAATACATAGATATATATATATATATATAAACTGAATGTGGTCGTTCTAACATAAGCATGCAACCACAATTTGCGATCACAACACCATGCAGACATTTATACACAGAAATCATTCATAAGTGTTCAAACCATGAGCATATATTCCAAAATATTCAATGCAAGACACAAGATATAAACACTTATCAGAAAACACCAGGTGATGCAACTGCTGAGAGGGGTGCTTGTTTCCACCCAATCGTAGGCTCAGCGACTTCGAATGGATTTACCACTAGCCACCCCCGAGCTAGACCACGATGCTTAAGACTCTCTGTCTCTGTTCTTCAGTGACCGAGAACGAAGGTTACTCTTCTTCTTCTCTACTATCACTCACTCTGTATTTTGTTCCAGAGTTCTTCTGATCTCCTCCTGCAATCTCCCCCTCGCGTCCCCCTCCCACACCTTTTACCTGCCTTTTCTTTCCCAGTGAGGTTGCGTGTGGCACGAATTCCCCCGCAGTGGTCAGGTCTGAGGTCTCCACGGATGGGCAGTTCATCCCCATCCCTCATTAACTCATGAGGAGCCTCTTCACCTACCATCCTGGTGAGTAATTCATTTTGGGGCCAGCGAGCCGCTCTTGGTTCTCCAGGCCAGTGAAGACCAAATACGGTATTGGTTTCGGTGGAAGTTAACGCCACCATTCTAGGTGCCTTCCACCACCTTTCTTCAGCCATCATGGTCTCTTTTTCAGCACATCCCCCTCTCAGCAATCCTGCAATAAATATATATATATTCATAATGTCAATTTACATTCGTTGACCTTGTATACTAAGGTCCATTCAAAATCACACATTCACATCTTTGAGTTTGCCATAGTTCTTGGCCAGTATAGTTATTTTTACAAACTGGGGGAAACAGGGTGTTACAAGGAGTTGGCTTTCAAGAAGTCCCGAGATACCACAACAAAGACATATAGTGAGGAGTAGGAGGCTATGAAGGTTTAGGAGAGTACATATCCATCCAGTACATGGGTTCAGCCTTTAGACCATGATAAGGAGTTAGAGGATTCAGTGGCTCCAGTGGATCCTCCTAGTGACGAGAACACGAGGCCTAGATGGATTCGGGATACCTTGAGAGATGCAAAGAAGCATGTGACCCCCAGGGGGAATTTCAAGGAGAGAAGGCCTCCACATAGGTTTTCAAGCTATGTGGAACTTATGAGTAGAATCATTGATTCTGAGCCTTCCATTTTTTAGGAGGCAGTAGACCAGCAGGTTTGGATGGATGTCATGATGGAGGAGTATCAATCCATCATGAAGAATGATGTGTGGGACATAGTTCTGAAACCAGAGGGAAAGTATGTGGTGACTTCCAAGTGTATCTATAAGATCAAGCATGCTACAGATGGTAGCATCGAGAAGTACAAGGAAATATTCATGGCAAGAGGGTTCTTCGAGAAAGAGGGAGTGGAATTTGAGAGGACTTTTGCTCTAGTCGCCAAGTATACTTCTATCAGGGTTTTTGTTTCTCTTGCTTCAGTTCTGGAGTGGAGGATTCATGAGATGGATGTGAAGACAACATTCCTCAATGGTGTGATTGAGGAGGAGGTGTAAATAGATAAACATCAAGGCTTTGAGGTACATGGGAGGGAGCCCCATGTTTGCGGATTGAAGAAAGATTTGTACAGACTCAAGTAGGCACCCATGGCATGGTACTCGAGGAGTGGTGGAGAATACCTCCCTTGCTAAGAGGGAGTGTTGATGTTTTATAGAATCAGGAAGGTACTCTAAAGTTTGCCTTGGTGTTGGGAATGTGGGAATCGTTTTTGGAACTCACATTGCATTTTTTTGTGTGAAAACCCCTTTTATATAGAGTTGGGGCTTGAAATTGTTGTTATTGAGGCTTGGCAGCCACTTGGAAGAATAAAAAATTCTACTTTAATGTTGAGTTTAGTGGAGGGTTTCTAAACTCACTTTTAGACTCCTATAAAATGAGAGGCAATATGAGGAGGCACCATGCATCTTGTTTTTTCGTCATGTGTTTGGCATGGGTGAGTGAGCACTCTTTCCAAGGGGATTAAGTTTTAGCAAGGGGGATATTCACTTTGGAAAATCTGGTCTAGGGTTTCTCGTCTTTATTTTTCTATTTTTAATCCAAGGAGGAGAAGTCGCACGTGTGAGAGAGAGAGAGGAGAAGAGGTTGCACGAGTGGATTCATACATTTCGTACAATGGTTCTTACAGTAGTAGGATAGTTGCATGTGTGGATTGTACGATGCATTTATTGCAAGTCATACGACACGTGTAGACCGTACAGTCATAGATCAATCATACATCCACACGTGTAGGACATACAATACACTAATTTTAGGTTGTCAACATACCGCACGTGTGAGGAGGGATGACATATCCATCTGTACAGGTGACGTCATCTAGGGTTTCTGCATATTTTTAATTTGGAATATTCTCTAGAATTTTGTTGAAGTTGTAATTTTGTTGAGAGGATTTGTTTTTGTCCTCTGGATTCTCAATCTGAAATTTTTTTGAGTATAAATTGTGTCTCTTGTGCATGGATGATTTCTCTCTAATATTTGAGCTTCCACTATAATTTTCTGTCATAATTTTAGTGTAAAACTATTCAATGATAACAGCCCTAGTTTATTGTTTGAGGTCACTTGGAAGTAATTTTTAGATATAAAATTGAATGTATTGAATGTTTAAAATTTAACAATGCTAACTAGCCAACTTTTCCCTACATGGAAGTGTTGAATGTCCCATATCTAAAAAAAAATCATTAATGATCATATCCATCACGATTCCACTTGGTCCAATATACCAACCAATCTACCCTCGAATAATTTTGATTTTGATGGCCATCCTAGAGAATATCCCTTCCACCACATCATGTATTTCCACCTTTGGTTTTCCTCTAACAACATCACAAAAGACTCAATTAAGTTGAGATTGTTTTGATGCACTCTTGTGGGTGCAGTTTCCATATGGTACATTGGTCAACCAACCCATTCCCATACCACCTTTGATTCCATAGAGAAGGTGTTTTTAACATTCTTTCAACTATCAGTTCGCCATGATGTAAAAATAAATATTCTCACCATTTTTTGTCAAACCACTACCACCTATATCATGGATCATATCCATGAATGGAATAGATAAGGTGTCTCGTACAAAGTTGAGATCAATGATAAGTTCCTCATGGATTGGTTTTTGAAATTGTTACTTCTTCCCAGTTCTAAGGATGTAACCATGACTATGCCTAGAATTGAAGAGGAAGCCATACAAAAGGCACAACATTAAGACCTTATTTATTCCCAATCATGGTATTTATATACAATTCTTCCTAACACCCCTCGCTCTCTCTCAGGTGACTTGTCTACATCGAGATCATCCCATGCAGTCGATGATGTTATAAGGTCTATGTCACACATTCATCCACAGATTCCTAATCCCCATGAACCTAGTGGATACAATAACCCATATAGTGGGGTTGGTACCTCTTACCCTCAAGCCTTTGTTGGGTGTCCTTCGATACCTTACAATCATCCTAACCCCCCTTAGAATTCTTCTTGTTCCTCATCTCAAGTAGGCACTATCACATCATATGCATGATCTGCAGACTATTGTAGATATTCCATTGGAATAATTTGTCACAACATATATTGTATTATACTGAAATATTTTATTATGTAGGCTTATTATCTTAGATCTCATATTTGTTAGCACTAGCTTATTTCTCAAATTTATGAAAATAATTGAAATACAAAAGGAAAGAATAAGAAAATTAACACATTATCCACACAAATGAACACAAGATGTATCATGGGAAATCTTGTATGGGAGAAAACCCATATAGAAGGTGAGGCCTTTGATTTTCTCTCTTTTATTCAGTTATGAAAAGTAAGTAAAAAGAAAGGGGCACTCACTATGGAGTTTTATTTGACATTGTT
>JZKD02S1777097.1:605530-628122 GCA_000966675.3 Picea glauca
TACAATATATACAATGTTTTTAGGTATTCCGCAGATACCAAAACCCTAATCCCTTAATCTGGGATTAATTTACAAATCAGCTAAAAATAGCAAAATCCGCTAAAAATAGCAAAAACCGCCCAAAAAAAAAAATTTGGGGCGTTGCCCCGGGCTACTGCCCGGTGCCGAACATTGTGCATAACCAGGGGAGGGCATACCTACCCCCCCCCCCCTGGGACTCCCCTAGGAAAGCGCCCAGCGCACACGGCAAATCTCTAGGTGAAGGGATCGTCAGACACAGTTGTCGTATCTGACGCACCCCCACACACACACATGCAAAGAATATAACACACACCCAACAAGATGGTCGAGTAACGAATTTTTCGCGATAATCGCGAGCGCAAAAATTGCAAAAATCGGCAAGTATCAAGATGTTTTTTAATCATCAATACGGTGTGTATTGGTGAAGATTGTAAATCTTTTGTTGATACATTGGCAAGAAAATATATTTTTGGGCCACCAACAAGAAAACGTTTTGACGAGAAAATGTGATTTCTTCACCGAAATGTTGGCGAGAAGATGTGATTTCATCGGCAAGAAAATGTGATTTCTTCGTCGAAATGTCGATGAGAGGATGTGATTTCCCCAACAATAAAGATGGATTTTTATCGGTGAGAAAAACATATTTTTCATCGATACACTACTGAAAAAGAATAATATTTACCATAAATAAAGATGGATTTTCACCAGAGATAAAGATGGTTTTTTATCAGCGAGAAAAGTGGATTTTTTGCCCAATAAAAATGGATTTTCATCGGTGATAAAGATGTATTTTTCGTTGATACACCGACGAAAAATAAGGATATTTATCGGAAATAAAGAAATATGTTTTATCAACAAAGAAAAATTATCTCGCATTTATATGTCGGCGAGGAAAAGATATTATGTCCCTGATATGTCGATGAAGAATGTGTTTTTGGCGTCGATATGTCTCGTAAAGGACATTTTTTCGCTAATACACCAGCAAAAAATGTGCTTTTGGTGCCAATATATCGAAGAGTAAAACAAATTCTAGTGTCAATACATCGACGGAGAATGTGCTTTTGGAATCATTACATCAGTGAGTAAAACATATTTTTGCACCGATACATCAGCGAAAAATGTACTTTCAGGGCTGATACGTCAATGAGAGAAAGAAGAAAAAAAAGAAAAGAGAGAAGAGAAGAGGAGGAAAGGGAAGGAAAATTGTCAATAACAAGCGCAGGTCAGATTAATGGGCTGCTACAGTAGTGTTGAATGGTTTGAATATGAACTCAACCTATTTTAGGGATGACTATAGCAGCAAACCAGTCAATTTCTACGAATATTTTCAGGATTTCGAAGGTCATAAATTTGCAGAGGCATTTGAGAGTTTAAACATCATTTTTAGGGGGTCGAAATCCCAAGAACTATATTTACCATTGATACACACAATATATGCTACCTAAATGAAATAATTTGGTAAAATCTTTGTAATGAGACATTATGAGCACAAAATACAACTTGTATGAGAAAGTTACCACTAAAACAATACAAGGTATATATTAGGTACCAGTTTACTATCAGAGGGAATAACTCCTTGCTTAGAAGTTTGTTTAGGGCACAGGAACAGTCTTTGGAAATCTCATGGACCATAGAAGGTAGGCATAGAACCATAATTGGAATCTGAGTACCTAAAACTGTACGGGATGCAAGAGAAGACACAAGTAGCATAGAGGGATAAAAGTGAGAAAATAGTCTAATATTTTGCAGACCATAACTATCAGCACAAAGCTTGAATTTAGGAAAACGAGCAGTCATCATAAATTTGAAATGGAGAGGAACATGTCTGAAGAATCGGAGTTTGACTTAGTGCATTGTGTTCTTCATAAATTGACATGAAGAATGGCATGTACCCTAATTAATAAAATATGTT
The DNA here is from genome assembly GCA_000966675.3 of Picea glauca. NCBI lineage: Eukaryota > Viridiplantae > Streptophyta > Pinopsida > Pinales > Pinaceae > Picea > Picea glauca. Next base: position 607,464 of record JZKD02S1777097.1, read on the forward strand.
TCAATATGGCTAATTCTAACAATGATTGTTGCATGCACATTTTTTCAAAATTAAAGATATGGGAAAAGGATATTTGGTTTTCTACCTGAGAACCACATATATAGAGGATGTACAAGGATGTCACAACCATGGAGATGAGGTCAAATTCTTACATGTCAGCATGAGAAATGCAGAGACTGAGTCCAATGGACACAGAAGTAGAGTGAAGTCGATTGAAACCATGAGAAGCTTGCAGAAGGAAGTGAAAACCTATAGAGAAGATGATGAAAGGATGATAAGAGATCAACGTGATATGTTACAGAGTCTGAACATGTTGCAGAGATAAGTCAATAAATACTCTGACACAAAGTGAGCATCTAGTGCAAAGAAAGTAGCAGCGTCTAAATCTCATGATAGGAGGGATGGCCATGGGGGATCTAGGAAATCAAGGAGTGTTAGTAAACATCATCATCATTCCCCATGAGACTCTAACAGAAGGGAACATGCACATTCAAGTTCAAAGAGCAGCCCTGGTGTGTCCCCTCTCAAAAATCAGAGAAGAATGCTTGAGTTGGATATCTTGCAAGGAGATCTCAAAAAAATAAAGCCACCATCATTTGATGGAGAGAATAGGGTAGGAGAAGATGTTGAATCATGCTTGTTGGGAATGAGAATATATTTACAGTTGCATGATTACCCATCACATGTAAAAGCACAAATTGCAACTTACCATCTTCAAGGAAAAGCATCCATGTGATGGGATCAGCTAAAGAAGGTTCAACACATTGATGATAAGAGGATCTCATGGGGGTAGTTCAAGAGATATCTCCAACAGCAATACTTGTCCGAGAAATATTATGACAAGAAGATGCAAGAGTTCTTCAAACTCAAGCTTGGAAGCATGATCATGGATGAGTATGAGAAGAAGTTCCTAGAGCTTCTAAGGTATGTGGACTTCATCGGGGACGAGAAGGTAAAAATTCAAAGGTTCCTGAGTGGTTTGCCATCGTTTTACAAAGAAAAAATCCAATTTGATGAGCCTAAAACTTTGGAAGAATCCATTAGGAAGGATAATTATCTGTATGATCATAACAAAATAAGGCAAGTTTTCCAAAATACTCGGGGTGTTAAGAAGAGAGGAAAGATGGATCAGAGAAAGAAAGGATTCAATATGTCTTTCATCAAGAACAACTCTCAAGCATATCAACAAGGATAGTCAACACGGGATGAGCATAAAATGATATTCCCTGGAGAAAAGGCCAAGGAAGCATCCTATAAATTTTTGGGGATGTGAAGAATACCACTTGTACGAGGATTGTCCTCACAAGGAAGATAGGATGAGGAGTATGCACAATATTCAAGAATTTGATATAGTGGACGACGTAGGCAGGAGCATGCCAAGGATTTATGTAGCCTTGGAAAACAGACAAGCAGACTACCAATCTCACATGATTGAGATAGAAGGTAAGATTGATAATCAATCCATAGTTATTTTTATTAATTCTGGTGCTAATCACAGCTATATAGATCCAAAAAAAGTCGAAAAGTTTAAAAAGAAGAAATGTAAATTTGAAAAGTTTTGGTTGGTTCAGCTTGCCATTGGAACCAAGAGGAAAATCAAAGAACTTGTCAAATATTTCCATGTAAGCATGAATGGAGTTGACACTAAGGAATATTTTAACATCATACCACTTGGGTCATATGATTTCTTAATTGGTATGGATTGATTGGACAAACATCGTGTTGTCTTAGATTACTACAACAAGGATTTCACATACCTTGATGAGGAAGGGAATTCAAGGAAGGTGCAAGGTGTCCCAAGGCATGCATTCGTCAAAGAGATTTCAGCATTGTAGCTAAAAAAACGTTCTTGAAAAGGATGTCAAATATATGCAATGCATATGGAAGAGTCAACCAAAGATAAGGATCCAAGTCTCAAAGATAATCCAGTACTAAAGGAATATGAAAATGTTTCAAAAAGAGTTGCAACATCGGAGCTAAAAGAGTTGAAAGTGCAGCTAGAAGAATTGTTGAAGGGGGGGTATATACACCCAAGTGTCTCACCTTGGGGTGCCCTAGTGCTCTTTGTGAAGAAAAAGAATGGAACTCTGAGGTTGTGTATTGACTTCAGACAATTGAAAAAGGTTACCATAAATAACAGGTGCACTCTACTATGAATCGATGATCTTTTCGATCCACTGAAAGGAGCAAGGATATTATCCAAGATTGACCTAAGGTTAGGTTACCATCAAGTGAGAAGCAGAGAAGAAGACTCCAACAAGACAAAATTCAGGACAATGCATGGCCATTATGAGTTTGTGGTGTTTCCATTTGGCTTGACAAATGCACCAGCGACATTTATGTGCCTAATAAATGGAGTGTTCGGGAATTACCTGGATGAATTCGTCATTGTTTTCTTGGATGGTATTCTTATCTACTCCAAGACAAATGAGGAGCATGAAAAACATTTGAAGACGGTGCTACAAGCGTTGAGAGAGCACTAATTATATGCCAAGTTAAGGAAGTGCACTTTCTATCAAAGGCAAATCCATTATTTGGGTCATATCCTCTCAGAGGAGTGCATAGCGGTGGACCTTGAAAATATTGAAGCGATCAAAATTTTGGTCAGTGCCAAAGAATGTTTCAAAAGTGAGATCATTTATAGGATTAGCTATCTATTATAAGAGATTCATTAAATGTTTCTCCAAAGTTGGAAATTCAATCACTTCACTACAGAATAAGGGAACAAAGTTTGAAGGGACTACTAAGTTGGATGAGAGTTTCCATCACTTAAAGGAATTATTAATCAGTGCACCTATTCTAAAAGTTGCATATCCAAATGAAAAAAAATTGGGTGCACATATGCATGCAAGGAAGGGATTGGTGGATTCTTTACGCAAGGAAGCTAGGAAGCATGAAAGAGATTATGCTACCCATGACTTAGCGTTGGCATCCATAGCGCATGCCTTTAAAATGTGGAGGCAGTATCTCATGGGCAGAAAGTTCGCGCTAAAGACAGATCATAGCAGTTTGAAACACTTGTTTGAGCGGCCAACACTAAATTTCAAATAGACTAGATCGCTGGAATTTCGTAGTCAATACGAATTAGACATCAAGCATATCAAAGGCAAAGAAAATAAAGTGGTTGATGCACTCAGAAGGAGGGTGCATAAAATGTGTGTTGCAGCCATTAGCATGTATTGTTTAGATTTTAAAAGTCAAATTTTGAAAGTTGTCGCATCATATAAACATTATGCGCAAGTTACAAAAGGCTTGTAGCGGGAAAGTGTACCGCTGAAATTTAAAGACTATAACTTGGAAGAGGATGGAATCCTCTTGTTCAGGGACAAAGTTTATGTTACTAACACTCAAGGTTTGAGAAATTTAGTGTTGAAGGAGATGCACAATGTACCATATGTTGGTCATACTAGAAGACAATTGCATCAGTAAAAAACCATTTTTTCTGGCCTAGAATGAAGAAAGATGTGATTGATTACATAGCCAAGTGCATCGAATGTCAGAAATTAAATATTGAACATAGGAATCCAACAGTATTATTACATCCATTGTCTATTCTTGAATGGAAATGGAATGTAGTTACAACAGATTTTATCACCAAGTTTCCAAAAACAACAAGGCGACATGATTCAGTCATGGTAATGGTGGACAAACTTACAAAAGTTGCACATTTTATATGTTGATGATTGCAGCTTCATGATACATTCTCCAGATCGTACTCCTCTGGACTGAGTTGAGATGATCTGTGAGAATGCCTATGTGATAGGTGAGTCATAATCCTCTGGACTGAGTTGAGATGATCTGTGAGAATGCCTATGAGTTAGGTGAGTCATAATCCTCTAGACTGAGTTGAGATGACTTGTGTTGGTCTCTTGTTGTACTCCTCTGTACTGAGTTGAGATGACTTGAGATGGTCTCATGTCGTACTCCTATGGACTTAGTTGAATCGACTTGAGATGGATCTCCATTCCGTAGTCCTATGGATTTAGTTGAGTTGATCTGTTTGAGAGTGACATCCCTTGTGGTTGAGCACATGTGGACTTGTCCCTAGTGGCATAGCACTAGAGGATGTGTGTGAGACCCCTTGCTATATTGTCAAAGAGTAAAACTATTGTAAAACCCTAATTTGTATTGTGAAGGGTACAAGTCAGCCCTACTATGTAAAGACAATTAATATTATGAAAAATACAAATTGTATTATTGAGTTGTACAAGTCGGCCCTATTGTGCCAATACACATGTCTATTTGTTGATTTAAGTCATGTATATATTAGAGAGATAGATCCCCATTTAGGATCCTCTCATTCACTCACAACGCATACTTGGAGAGCTGAAATTTGGTGCGCACTTCTTATGCGCTATCTTTCTTGGTCATAGAGCACCCTCTTGTGTGCACTAGGGTTTTGTCTTGAGGGCCATCTTTGTTGGCATCTATATTTTTGGTGGAGAGGAGTTCTTCTCTTGGAAATATTGTAAAGGGTTGTTGGGTTTTTCCCTTGTTTGAGAAGGGTTTTCCCAGTATAACTTCTTGTGTCTTGTGCATGGTTATTCTTCTTGTGATCTTGGTTTACTGCAGCTATTGTGTTGTTGCATTGTTTATGGTTCAATTTCATGCTAAATTGAAAAGAAACTACATGTGCTTGAGTCACCATTAGAAAATTCAACATGGAATCAGAAGAGTGTTATTGAAGATGACCTATTGCATAGTCAATGAAGGTAGGTCGCAGATTTTAAGGGTTGTTAGACCCTTGTCGTTGGTGTAAGGAAAGGGATGAACCTTTTCTTAGCCCCTGTGGTGAAGTTTAATACTGGTCGCAAGCCTATTATCCTTGGCCAAGCCTTGATTAGGGTCTTAAAGGGGAGACCACAGCATGCAGAAACCCCTCTAGGGTTGCCACAACTAGAAGGAACCCTAACCGCAGACTTAACCGTGGACTTAACCTGACCCCGAACAAAATTGCAGACCGAATTTTGAGGGAGATCTGAGGCAGGCTCTGAGGTATCTTGAAGGCTGAATTTGTGACAATCTTCTATGACATATCTGTGGCAGCACTGAATGGATCTGATATTTCAAAGTCTGTTCTGAGGCCTATTCTATGGCAGAATTGAGGCTATCTTTTAGAGAAAATTTCAGAAGTCACGGACTTATCTTCTTGGCACATAACTCTAGAATTTAAGAGTTGTCTTTCAGGAGTAACCTTGGTGAATTCTAGACCTAGGTTGAGGTCCCTCTTGGCATACTTCATGCGAAGTTTGAGGGCAAAGTATGGAGCAGCTAGGCCAAGCTTGAGATCTATCTTGGGCACAAATTTCAAGCTTGCTACAGGGAGTATACTAGCCAAGTTCTAAATCTGAGTTTGAAGACATTTTTCTTAAATTAAATTTATGAAAACTTGTTTCAAGAATGACCCTTGACATGACTTTTGAGTGTGTGCTATAAGTGACCTTACTCAAGCTTTAGTGGATATCGACGAGACTAGACTTGCAGCTAGTGATGTGCAAGGTTCCCATTATGATCAAGCCCTTGTCACTATGTAAATCATTATCCTTTGTGGAAGAAAGGAAAGCAACGTGTTGATCAAAAGCCACCTCAAAAGAAGTCAAGGAATGCAAGCAAGAATGATGAGGAGTTCTTCTCTGTCTCAGCCTTCTCAGGAGGACCAAAAGCAAGATTGAGTGTGATTGTAGACTAAGGTAAGTTTTGTACTACATTCCTTATTTGATTTCATCATTACTCTGTAGTAGCTTGCATTTTATAATGAAGGGTATTATCCCTAGTATGGGAGCCCTCATGACTTGGACCATTATCCCTGGTGCGGGAGTCCAAATTTTCTTGACTGGTTATTATCCCTAGTTCAGGAGGCCATTTTGGTTGTTATCCCTACGGGAGGCCATCTTGGTTATTATCCTAGTATGGGAGACCAGATTTCTTATTTCATTATTGAAGGGCCATGATCCCTAGTACGGGAGACCAGATTTCTTATTTCATTATTGAAGGGCCATGATCCCTAGTACGGGAGCCCATATTTCTCCTTGCTTAGTAAAGTAGTGTATAGGCAGTAGAGGACCTGAAAAGGCATGGGATGTCTCCAGGATAGAAACACAAGAAAAGGATGATGTCCCAATTTCCTCCAGAACAGATGTTTATCCTTCAAGCTTCAGAGGGAGTCAAACTATTTGAGAAGAAAGAAGAGACAATACCTTCTCCCCCTTTAGCATTTCAAAGGGAGACAGTTACTGATCCAGTTGATCTAGTTGATCATGTAGATCCAGTTGATGTTCCCAGAGACATTGCAGTAAGTTGGAAGAGGCATGCATGGGCTCGACAGACTCTGCGGGAGGAAGAGGGACATGCAGATCCTCGTGGTACATTCCGAGAGAGAAAGAGACCACAGATATTTTCAATATATGTTTCAACTATGAGCCACATCTTTGATATTGAGCCTTCTTGTCATGGAGAAGCAGCAGGCCAGGAGGTTTGGCAAGATGCCATGACCGAAGAGTATCAGCCCATCATGAAGAATGATGTGTGGGATATTGTTCCGAGACCGAAAGGGAAGTATGTAGTGATTTCGTGGACCTGTAAGATCAAACATGCAGCTGATGGAAGTGTCGAGAAGTACAAAGCAAGATTTGTGGCTAAAGGATTCTCTCAGGTGGAGGGAATAGATTATGAAGAGACATTTGCTCTTGTTGCCTGATACACTTTCATCTGTACGATTATTTCCCTTTCCGCATCCATGGGTTGGAGACTACATCAGATGGATGTGAAGACATCCTTTCTAAATAGAGATATTGAGGAAGAAGTTTACATCGATCAGCCAGATGGATTCGTGATACATGAGAAGGATCCTCATGTGTGCATGTTGAAGAAATCCCTATATGGAATAAAGTAGACACCTTGTGCATGGTATGAGAAGATCGATGGATACTTGATGAGCTTGAGCTTCATCAAGAGTGTTGTTGATCCCAACCTATACTACAACATTGTTGGTGATGAGTACCTGATTTTGGTCCTATATGTTTATGACTTATTCCTCACAGGTTCAGAAAGCCTTATTGTTGAATGCAAGTGTGCATTGGCTTCTGAATTCGAGATGGAACTTGGTATGATGCACTACTTCTTGGGATTATAAGTGTGGCAGAGAACTGATGATATTTTTCTGAGTAAAGGGAAATACACAGTTGAGATATTGAAGAAATTTGGGATGACAGACTGCAAGCCCATGGTTACACCGATGGTGATGAATCTGAAGAAACTGAGTGAGACTTCTTCCGATTCAGGCGAGATTGATCCCCATCTTTACAGACAACTAATTGGATCATTGATGTATATGATTAACACCAGGCCTGATATATGCTATGCAGTGAGTATACTCAGTCAGTTTATGAGTCAGTCGAGACAGACACACTGGATAGCAGCGAAGCATGTGTTGAGATATTTACGAGGCATAGTTGGTTATGGACTAAGATATGCCTCCGGTGTAGACATGAGATTGCAGGGATATGCCGATGCAGATTGGGCAGAGAGCACAGTGGACCTGAAGAGCACCTTCGGTTGTTGTTTTACTTTGGGATCTGCCATGGTTTCCTGGTGCAACAGGAAATAGACTTTTGTGGCTTTGAGTATCGCAGAAGTTGAGTGCATTGCATTATGTGTGGAAGTCCACGAAGCAATGTGGCTTCGCAAGCTCCTTGCAGACTTATTTGGACATGAGATGGATTCCACCGTTATCCATTGCAATAACCAGAGATGTGTGAAGCTCTCAGAGAATCTTGCGTTTCACGATAAATCGAAACACATCGAGATCAAATACCATTACATCAGAGATATGGTGCAGAGGAAAGCAGTACATGTGCAGTACCTTTCTACACATGAGAAAGTTGTAGATGTCTTCACCAAACCGCTTGCCAGGACGAAGTTCGAGTACTTTCGTGAGAGACTTGGCCCGGTGGAGAATATCTCCTTAGTTGAGAGGGAGTGTTGATGATTGCAGCTTCATGAGACATTCTCTAGATCGTACTCCTCTGGACTAAGTTGAGATGATCTATCAGAATGCCTATGTGATAGGTGAGTCATACTCCTCTTGACTGAGTTGAGATGACTTTTGTTGGTCTATTTTTCGTGCTCCTCTAGACTAAGTTGAGTTGACTTGAGATGGTCTCTTGTCATACTCCTATGGACTTAGTTGAGTCGACTTGAGATGGCTCTCTAGTTCGTACTCCTATGGATTTAGTTGAGTTACTCTGTTTGAGAGTGACGTCCCTTTTGGTTGAGCACGTTTGGAATTTTTCCTAGTGGCAGAGCACTAGAGGATGTGTGTGAGACCCCTTGCTATATTGTCAAAGAGTGAGACTATTATAAAACCCTAATTTGTATTGTGAAGGGTACAAGTCGACCCTACTATGTAAAGACAATTAATATTATGAAAAAGACAAATTGTATTATTGAGTTGTACAAGTCGAACTTATTGTGCCAATAGACATGTCTATTTGTTGAGTTAGGGCATGTATATATTAGAGAGATGGATCCCCATTGAGCATCATCTCATTCACTCGCAACGCATACTTGGAGAGTTGAAATTTGGTGCGCACTTCTTATGCACTATATTTCTTGGTCATAGAGCACCCTCTTCTGTGCGCTAGGGTTTTGTCTTGAGAGCCACCGTTGTTGGCATCTATATTCCAGTGGAGAGGGGTTCTTCTCTTGGAAATAGAGTAAAGGGTTGTTGGTTTTTTCCCTTGTTTGAGAAGGGTTTTCCCGGGATAACTTCTTGTGTCTTGTGCATGCTTATTCTTCTTGTGATCTTGGTTTACTGCAGTTATTGTGTTGTTGCATTGTTTATGGTTCAAGTTCATGCTAAATTGAAAAGAAACTACATGTGCTTGAGTCACCATTAGAAAATTCAACATTATATGGGTGAAAACAACTCACAAGGCAACCAACATTACAAAGATTTACATGAAGGAAATTGTTAGGCTACATGGTGTGCCTAAGGAAATAGTATCAGACAGATATCCCAAGTTCACTTCCAACTTCTTGAAGGGGTTGTTCAAGGGATTTAGGACTAATTTGAATTTCATTATAGCATATCATCCAGAGTGATATGGACTGACAAATAGGACTAACTGAATAATTGAAGACATGTCGAGGATGTATGTAATGGACAAGCCTACCAATTTGAAAGATCGTTTTCATCTAGTTGAATTTGTTTACAATAATGGGTATCAAACATCATTGAATATTAGCTCATTTGAAACTTTGTATGGAAGGAAATGCAACAAGCCAACGAGCTAACATGATGCAGTGCCCCTACCTCAGCAGGGTCTGCTGACCTCCCGGTCACTGGATCTTCCAATTCCCTGAGTTGGATTAGCTCTTCGATTCCCTACTGGAATCTTCATAACAGTTCCACAGGTCCTATTATGTGACTTAGTCCACGCGAACAAGCACCAGGCGCAAGCCTCCTCCACGTGACCACTGGTTGTGACCACGCACCTAACTAAAAGTCGCTTCGCCACTCGCGACCTCGGGTATCCTGTTGTGAGTCCCCTGACTCTCTCTACCTCGAACTCCCGAGTTCCGAACTCACGGACTCCAAATTAGGGATCTAACGAGCGCTGGCTCCTTCCCCTATTTTCCACCGATGTGACCGCCACCTATAACCTGGGGTCCAACTTCCAAGTGCTACGGGACTTCGCACTTCGCGAACTCATGAAGTAGCTCTCCTCCCTTCTCCCGAAGTCCGAACTCCCGACTTCACTCACCTTATATCAACGGTCCGAGACTCCCCGTGCTCCAACGGTCCAGATCCTCTCTCGCGGATCGAGACTTCGCGTTTCACGATTTTGGAGAGCAGTTCCCTTCTTCCTTCCGACTTCCAACTTCCCGAACTCCACTCGCCTTAGATCAACGGTCTAAGACTCCCTGTGATCTGATGGTCCTGACCCCTTCTTCACGAGTCGGAAGTTCGTGTTTCACGACTTTGGAAAATAGCTTCCTCTGTGCTCCAGACTCTCAATTGTCGATTTCCCGAAATATCCTTCCCATGAAAGGAATCAACGGTTCGATCTTCCCTTAGATCGACAGCTCACTATCTCTCCTGAGATTTCGAGTGTTGAATGACTCTCGCCCCTTATCCTTCTCGCAGTTGTACTGGATCCAAAGGCCCACGGATATCGGCACTTCTCCCTCCAGGAATTTTTACCGTCCGTCCAGGCTCTCAATGACTCCTTACCAAATAATTTGGCGTCAACCCTTCTGAGCTTGTGCTTTCTTCCTTGACTTAGAAGATTTCGAACGTTTCAAAGGCTTCGACCTTTGATTCTTCTGCGAGCCTAGTGACTTTGGGTCTCGTCCACGTTTCTGAGAATGTTATCTCTCCTGAGATTTGGAAAATGAAATTGAACCTCGGCCCTAGCGCACACTTGCGCTCTGCATGCAAACTTGCACTGGTTCTCCCTGAGTTTTCAACTTACTCAATCTCTAATGGACTAGGCCCTTCTGCATATTTTCAAAAGACTTTTTGGTGCCCTCCTGGCACACTCTACGCTCGACCTTCTAAGCTTTCAAACTTGAAACAAGTTCCCCTCTACGCGCACTCCTTGCGCTTAATATGCACACTCGACATACAAAAGTTCAGCGCTATCTCTTCTAAGCTTCGAGTCGAAAAAGACTCTCTTACACGCACTCCTTGCATTCAATATGCACTCCTTGCATAAATTATAGAAGAGAAACAATTGAAACTTATACTAACATTCACAGTTTCATCTACTCATAACGAAATTCATTCATTTATGAAAACACAATAACAGGGAATTGCAAACAGTAACAATACTATGCATTTGGATCAATTTTCCTCTGTCATATTCATTCAAAAGTAAATGGCTACAGCTAAGATCAAATCAATAACTAAAAACTCAGAAAATTCCTACTAACTCACAGCAGCCTCATTTGGGCATACAAAACCTCTATTTATCTTTGAGGGTTCTTAGGGTTCCCCCAGCTACTCGTCTACTCGAAAAAACGAGAGAAAGAAAAAAACCTAATTGCTACCTAAGTTCAGTTACATTCAAGACTAGGAGTGAAAATCCCAGATCACTCGTGATCATTCCGCTTCTAAGCATTTGATCTTCCTCCATTTTCAATCAGCTTTGAAAAATCCTCAATAACTACCAGCGGTTTTGGATTCCAAAATGATTCTCAGGCATGAGTTGTCCTCCCACGCATGCTCGCTGACGATGTTGTCGCATCATAAGACAACCCAGCAGACAAAGAAGTTATTGGGCCATAATTGTTAAGCGAAATGGAAGAGAATATGGTAAAAATCAAGTAGAATTTAAAGGTTGCACAAGACAAACAAAAGAGTTATGCAGATAAAAATAAGACATACAAGAAATTTAAAGTGGACGAGCATGTGTTTTAAAAGTAAAGTCTAAAAGGAACTCGCTAAAATTGGAAAATTGCCCAAAGTTGGCAGTAAGATACTCTGGATCGTTTGAAGTGTTAGAGAAGATAGGTCTAGTTGCTTACATGTTTGCATTTTCTACATCCCTGAGAATTCATAATGTGTTTCATGTGTCTTTATTGAAGAAATATGTCTCATCCTCACCACGTGATTGATTGCATTGTGATCTAGGTGGAGCACGAAGGAGACTTTCGGGTGGAACCAATGTGCATCCTAAACCGTAAATTCAAAGTGCTCCAGAACAAAGTCATCATTTTGGTGAAGGTTCAATGGACTTGCTACGGTCCTGAAGATTCCACATGGGAACATGAGGAGACCATGCAGAATAAGTACCTACAATTTTTTTGCAAATTTTGAAGAAAACTAAATGTACATTTGTATATAAGTGGTCAAGGCTCCATTTTGGAGTTGGAATTCCTTGACCCACATCTCAAAGAATTATTGTCCAATCTGTGTTGGAGCCCTAGAAGGAAAGTGGTATAGCTTGAGGGATTTTGGTGCAAAAAATGGGGTACAATTCCTTGGGTTGTGAAAGTTGTGGGGAATGGGAGATTGATGGTTGGAATTGTTGCAGGAGTTGTGAGTTTGCAAAAGTTTAAAGTATTATGATGTAAATCTTGGATATGTATGTCGGTATGGTGTTGTGCACCAAGAACGGTGCAAATTGTAAGGGGAGGGGAATGTAACATCTTCGTTTATAATCCTTGTTTTAACGATGTGTAATTAAATAAAATGTATGGTCACGGGCCCAAATATGTGATTTGTAAACATTGTATATCGTAATGATACAATAAATTTAGTGTCGGTTGTGTGTGGATAAAAACAAATTAATTAGGGGCTAAGTTTTCAAAAGAGAGAGGAATGTCTAAAAGAGGGGTCCAAGAGGGGGAATTATTCATGGGTATTAATTCTAACCCACTTTCATAAAATTACTATCTTGAGTGAACCTTCTAATTTCAATATGTGTATGAGTCCAATCATTAAACACATGTAAGGAAGTTGGTGGAAAAAATCACATCTCATAGTTATGAGAGCATGGGGGGCGAGTACGATCAACCTTGGGGAATGTGAGTCAACTTTCATGGATAAAAGGGAAATTTGAATGGTCATTGTGGGCAATTTTTGCATGCATTTTTTGGAGCAGCAAGATAGTAGAGAACATTGGAGTTTGAAGGCAACCATAGTAGGTGTTGTGAGCAGCTTGTTGGAGCTCTTCTTGCATGAAGAAGTAGGTTGTTAGGGCTGTAAAGAAGGAGATTTTTGTGTGAGAGATTTTCCTAGAACAGTGAGTTGTTCTATGTGTTTTCCTATGGAAACTAGCATCCCTAGAGTCCCCAGCAATAAAGATTCCTAGCGAACCTTTTATTAGAGTCTTGGAGGAAGTGGGAAGACTTGAGGGACTTCGTGCAGTGAAAGGGGATCTCATTCATTGTGTTGTGCGGGTTGAGGGGAAGAGAGTTGGAGGATTGAGATAGTTGTATGAAAACTAGTTGTTATGTGAGTGATTTGGACTGTGAGAGACACCCACTTTTGTGGATTCGTAAACCCAACTCGGAGGTAATTTGTTGTTGAGATTTGTAGTAAATCTACAGTTGGGAGGAACGTTCGTCCCCTGGAGTCGGTTGTCCATTTGTTGATTAAAAGATAAGTGTTGTTATCTTTGTTTACCAATTTAATTCATGGATTTTATTTATGTGCATGTTACTCTGATTTTTAAGTGAATTGATGTTGTTGTGTGTGTATAAATAGTTGCACTCATGTTTTAAAACATTGTTAGATGCATTTAGTTTAAGGGTATTAGAAAAAAAATGATGGGTTAAGTAGTAGGGTCACTACATAGGGTTTTTGCATCATCAACTCTCAATTAGTGATAAGGTTTTAGACCTTACATTCCTTGATTATAATGTTAAATCACTTAACATATACCTTATTAACTTGTGTAAATCAACGAGATATATATAGCTAGAAATGACAAACTCTGAAAAATATAGATGGTCGAAAATCAAATCTACAATAAAAACAAGTATTGGATGGTTGAAGACTTCATTGATATTATAAAAATGAAATTTATGTGCAAAACCAAGGTTAGTACAATCCACCAACTCTCCAAAACCTTAGCTAAGGAAAACCAAGAAAATCCAACATGCATGAATGATTAAGCATGTCCTTCGAGGCAAGACGTCTCTTCTTCTTCATTTCAACAAGTGTGCCTAGAGTTTCATCTCAAAACACTAATCTCCAATTCTCAAAGGGATGAAACCCTAACCTTAAATTTCAAGATGTTCGAGCAATGTCAAGAACCCTAGCAACTCCAAGAGAGAGGGAAAGATCAAGTACATAAGAAGTGTTGATGTTTGGACAACATCGGGAAGACATTCTCCCAGATTAATAATTAATAATATAATTATTGATTATTAAATAATATATATAATAAATAGTTATTGATTATCCAAGGGCCGCATCCTTTCATGGATGGTCACCATATGTTCTCTATATATGAAACACTCATCATTGTAATAATATATTGAATATACAATATCATCTCATGTAGAAAAATCATCATGGTATTAGAGTAGAACTGGGCTTGACTCCCTCACGAGAGGGCCCAGGTAAATGAGAATGGATTATTGTAGGTAGTGTAAATTTGCTACTGCATGGTTGAAATAGACATGTGGTGAAGGGTAATGCTTCTTGTTGCATTCCATACGTTGTTGTTGCATAGTGCCTTCGTGGACCTGTGAAGGAAGAGTATGGAGATCACTGCAACAATCATGGCTACCATTTCGCATTTATGCGCAGGTAGGTTGGATGTGAGAGTTTTGATGGGGGAAACGACTCTATTTATGAGTGTTATGGGATATGGACGTTCATCTCGATTGAGAGAAGCTGGTGGTTGGTTGATCACCACTTGAATTTCGCTCCTCACGTGGTTCTCTTTCTCCTAGGTCTGATGTTGTGAGTCCGAGAAAGAGGGAGATCATGTTGTGCTCGCAACAATCAACGCAGAGGTCCTATTCATTAGTATGTGGAAGAGCATCATGATAGCCACAGAGAACCATAGGACAATGAGCCTCGACCTCCTCTCAAGGTTCCAAATGGACAATTCTCCGACTGAAGAGGAGATCATGGAGTGGGGATGTATTGAATGGGATGGGTTTATAGTTTTTCCCTCACTACCAACAATGAGGAATTTCATTGAGTTTGAAGGTCCAAGAGGATCTGCCTTTCTACAGCGGGAACAGCCTTTGTCTCCACTGGAATGTGTTGAGCATGTGGAACATTGCCTAGTCTTCGACCCAGGAGGAGGTAGTCTAACTAAGGAGCAATGGCAATTTATCTTTGGCATCTGCAGAGAGATGGCTGACATGAACTTCCAAATTGAGCAGTTGGACGCCAAAATCTCCTCGTTGCTCAGTCTTCAGGCTAGCCAAGCGACAAACGATCCAGAACATGTCCATTCTGCCACATTGATGACTAGCTTCCTTGGAAACGATCTACATCGTGTTTCTTAGTTATACAAGTAGTGTTGGTGATGGTTTGTTCGCATCCACAAATGTGAGAATGGACAGTGTGAAGCCTGGGCAAGTGTAGTCGCTGAGATAAACAGTGTCAGAATTAAAGATACCTAAGTTATGTTGTGTGATTGTTGTGCAATTGTTACGAGCGGTTGGGTCCTCATAATGCAAATGACAACATGTTACTAAAGACTAAAGTCAATGGACAATCATGGACTAGTGAGGATTGGTCGACTTAGACCATTCTATTGTGTGCAAGGGTGAGCAACCATTTGTAGTGAGTTCTTGTGGCACGTTGCTCAGAGAGGCTGCAGAGATATACAGTTCTGACCAGGCAGAGAGTGTAGTTGACAGAAAGGGCACTAGAGGGTGTTGCTTTTGCTCGAGATCAGTGAGGATTCGTGGAAGAAAACTTATATAGCACTCAATACTACAGACGCAGAATATATCGCAGTGAGTGGCGCAAGTCATGGAAGCAATGAGGCTTCAAAGGCTTCTCGCAGGATTTCATCCGAGACATGGTGCAAATGAAGCAGCCAGGCTTCAGCACACAGATGAGCAGATTGCTAACATTCAGAGCATCTGACATATGTTTACCATTGTCCAGTTGGCTAGTTGGTGAACCGCTCTGTTGATGTGAATGTCTTCGCTCGTTAAGAGGGAATGTTGATATGATTACATCATGAGACATTCTCCCCGGAGGGTCCTGTATGGACTAGTAGGAGAGAATGTGGACTTCATCTTAACGTGCCTCAGATGGTCAAATGAAGGAACCAAGACATTGGTTTCACGAGGAAACCTCAATATGTCTTGGGAGACATTGGTTCCATGAGGGAACCTCGATGTGTCCTAGAGATGTTTGAGGCAGCATCATGAGACATTCTCCCCGAAGGGTCCTGTATGGACTAGTAGGAGGGAATGTGGACTTCATCCCGACGTGCCTCAAATGGTTAGATGAAGGAACCAAGACATTGGTTTCACGAGGAAACTTCGATTTGTCTTAGGGGGCATTGGCTCCATGAGGGAACTTCAATGTGTCCTAGAGAAGACATTGGTTCCATGAGGGAACCTCAATATGTCTTAGACATGTGTTCCACGAGGGAACCATGAAATGTCTAGTATGGACAAATTTCATGAGTGAAGCCTGAGGTTGGACACTTCAAGACATTTGGGTGTCCAGTATGCATTCATGTACCCAAGAAAAAAAAAGGACCAAGCTAGACCCTTCAAGAAGAATGGGTACATCTATGGGGTACAATGAGTCTTCGAAGGCATACCAGATCTACATCCCAAGTCAGAGACAGATTGAGGTGAGCAAAGATGTTACCTTTAAGGAGGAGGTGGCTTTCAAGAGATCTAGAGGATCTCACATGGAGATTGATAGTGAGAGATAGGAAGAGATGGTGCCTTCTCCCCCTCACCCTCCAGCAGTTCAGAGGAAGACAGTTGAGCCTATTGATCCAATTGATTTCGTTGATCCTGTAGCTCCAGTTGATATTCACAGAGATATTGCAGTAGGTCCAAAGAGACCTGTATGGGCTCGTCATACTCTGCAGGAGGCAAAAGGACATGCAGCTCCTCGTGGGACCTTCCGAGAGAGCAACAGACCTCGGAGATATTCGTGCTATGTCGCAGCTATGAGCCACATCATTGATTATGAGCCTTCCTATTATGAGGAGGCATCTAGTCAACCAGTATGGAGAGATACCATTATGGAGGAGTATCGGTCCATCATGAAGAATGATGTGTGGGATATTGTTTTGAGACCTGAGGGGAAGTCTGTAGTGACTTCCAAGTGGATCTATAAGATCAAACACACAACTCACAGGAGCATCGAGAAGCACAAAACGAGATTTGGTGCTAGAGGATTATCTCAAGTGGAGGGAATAGATTATGAGGAGACATTTGCTCTTGTTGCTCGATACACTTCTATCCAGACGATTATTACCCTTGCAGCATCCATGGGTTGGAGACTACATTAGATGGATGTGAAGACGGCCTTTCTCAATGGAGAGATTGAGGAAGAAGTATACATCAAGCAGCCAGATGGTTTCGTGATACATGAGGAGGAGTCTCATGTGTGCAGGTTGAAGAAGGCCATGTATGGACTCAAGCAGGAACCTCGAGCTTGGTATGCAAGGATTAATGGACACCTGATTAGTTTGGGCTTCAGCAAAAGTGTTGTTGATCCCAACCTGTACTACAAGACTGTTAATGGTGAGTCTTTGATTTTGGTCCTCTACGTTGATGATTTATTCCTCACCGGGACAGAGAAACTTATTGTTGAATGCAAGTATGCATTGGCCTCTGAGTTTGAGATGAAGGACCTTGGTATGATGCACTACTTCTTGGGACTAGAGGTGTGGAAGAGAACTTATGAGATCTTCCTGAGCCAGGGGAAGTACACAGTGGAAATATTGAAGAAGTTTGGGATGTTGAACTGTAAGCCCATGGCTACACCAATGGTGACGAATCTGAAGAAACTAAGTGTCTTCTTTCGATTCTGATGAGATTGATCCGACCCTATACAGAGAGTTGATTGGATCATTTATGTATCTAGTTAACACCAAACCAGATATTTTTTTATGCAGTGAGTGCACTTAGCCAGTTTATGAGTCAGTCGAGACAGAGACACTGGATTGATGTGAAGCATGCGTTAAATACCTACGAGGCACAGTTGGACATGGTTTGAGATATACTTCCAGTATTGACATGAGATTGCACAGATATACTGACTCTGATTGGGCAGGGAGTGCAATGGACTGGAAGAGCACCTCCGGGTGTTGCTTCACTTTGGGATCTACCATGGTTTCCTAGTGTAGCAGGAAACAGACTTTTGTGGCTTTGAGCACCGCAGAAGCAGAGTACATTGCATTGAGTGTGGCAGTCCGCGAAACAGTGTGGCTTCGCAAGCGCCTTGCAGATTTATTTGGACATGTGTTGGATTCCACTGTTATTCATTGTCATAACCAAAGTTATGTGAAGCTCTCAGAGAATCCATTGTTTCATGAAAAATCGAAATACATTGAGATCAAGTACCATTACATCCGAGACATGGTGCAGAGGAAGGTAAAATTGGTGCAGTACCTTCCTACAGATGAGCAAGTTGATGATGTTCTTACCAAATCCCTTACCAGGATGAAGTTCGAGTACTTTCGTGACAGACCTGGCATGGCAGAGAATGCCTCTCTCGATGAGAGGGAGTGTTAATGCTTGCAGCTTCTTGAGATATTCTTCAGATCGTACTCCTCTATGACTGAGTTGAGTTGATCTGTGAGGACACTTATCCAAGAGGGATAACTGGGTTTGAGATTATAGCACAACGTCCCTTGTGGAGAGCACATGAGGACACATCAAAGGAGTTGACCTTGACGTCACACACTATGGGGAGTTGACCCTAGTGTTTCTAGAGGGAGTAGCATCTAGAAGTCCATATCGTACTCCTCTATGACTGAGTTGAGTTGATCTGTGAGGACACGTATCCGAGAGGGATAAGTGGGTTTGGGCTTATAGCCCAACATCCCTTGTGGAGAGCACATGAGGACACGTCCCTTGTGTAGAGAACATGAGGACACATCTAGGGAGTTGACCTTGACGTCACACACTATGGGGAATTGACCCTAGTGTTTCTAGAGGGAGTAGCCTCTATAAGTCCACAAGGGAGTGTCATGTGTGACAGACCTTTTGCTACAATGCCCCGAGTAAGCATCGAGCAGGCCTTCTCCTAGAATGGGTTGCAGGCCAAGGGAGGTAGGATACATTTATCACATGGGTGTACTTGTGGTAAATGGGCCCAAGCATAGTCCTTCCTTGATCATGACAAGGAGTGACTCGGTGATACGGACTCGAGGTGTTTGAGGTGCTTCCCATGTGTCATATGGCATCGAGATGACACTCACATGGGTGTACCTGTGGTGAATGGTCCAGGTGTAGTCTTTCTCCTTAGTCATGTTGATTTGACTAGGAATGATAAAGACTCGAGATGTTAGATGCTATCACATGAGGACCCAGAGTGAGCATAATCTCAGAGAGAATCATTGGCTCGGAGGGAGAGCCGTAGGGAGATTTTCCCCTCAATTCAGGTGGGAGAGAGACATCTCCAAGGACTAATAGACAGGTGTCATGAGTCTAGGGCAAAGTTTGTATACTTCAGAGACAAGCTTGGCATGATGCAGAATATCTCCCTCGTTGAGAGGGAGTGTTGATGTTTGGACAACATTTGGAAGACATTCTCCTAGATTAATAATTAATAATATAATTATTGATTATTAAATAATATATATAATAAATAGTTATTGATTATCCAAGGGACGCATCCTTTCATGGATGGTCACCATATGTTCTCTATATATAGAACACTTATCATTGTAATAATATATCGAATATATAATATCATCTCATATAGAAAAATCAACAAGAAGAACCAAGAGAGAAAGGAGTACTGGTGCACTCCACTTGATCGCATCTCTAACACAAGAATGAATGAGCTATGAATGAATGATCATCACCAACATCTTCTTCATAAAAGTAAACTCCCACATCTCACAAGGATCCTCCCTAAACTTCATAACTCCCCCAGGGTTTCCTCGTGAACACAAATGATTTCCTCCAAAAAGACAAGTACAAATAAAAACAATACAATTATGATAATGAAAGGACTCTCTTTCCTCTATATATAACTCTCTCATTCCTCTATATATATGAGAGGTGAGGGAGGCCAGAATACATATGTGGGCCTATGCCCTTACAAGCAATCTATAAAGAGCATGTGTAGGCTCACATATGTGAAGCACTACTCTCCAATGGGTACACATGTCAAGCTCCAACATGATGTCACCCACAATCAAGGCTCCAAATGCAAGAGCCTTCCACACCCCTATCACAAGCCTTCAAATGCTCCAATTCTCTTAAGCCATGTACTCCATTGGGTCCACTCCCCCTGCATGAAAACTCCAAGCGTCCATACAGAAATCCAAGCCACCATGTGTTGTCAAGGGCTTGATACCCCGCTCCAAAATGGAAACCGCTCCTCCTAAGAAGAACATTCTCCAAGCAAGCAACCATCTCCATGTGGCCATCATGTAGAATGTCACCCAAGTTGTCAAGAGATTTCCAACGCCCTAGGGAAAAATGTCAAGCAAACACCTCACTAAGATCAAGAAACCAAGAAGTAAACCATCTCCAATGTGCAAATCTGTCACGAACCATCTCTCATGTGCAAATCCATCAAGGACCATCCAAGAGCTGAACATACACCATGTACCCCAAATCCCATGCAGCACCCTCAAACATGATGTAAACACTTTTAGAGTAACCTCAAAAGCAAACACCAACAACTCCTATTCAAAAATAATGTTGCTAAAGGAGAGACCAGATGCAGATGAATATTCCGAGCAAGCTGGCAAGTCAAGAGAGAGACCACATTTATTTAATAGGGAAGGAAAGATGCATATGCATCTTTCAAAGATGCTACTCTAGGTAGTGTCTTTATTAATCAAACATAGGATGCATTAGAACTTCATATGCAGATGAATGCCAATATTCCATCTACATTTGTATTGAGGCCATACAAGACCAGTCCAAGGCATTAGATGCATACAGCAACAGCTTGTAAATGTCAAGTTCATGGATCAGACGTTCAACAAGGCAACAGGGAGCAACAAAGAACCAGATTTGAGAT
>JZKD02S1777098.1:27746-44329 GCA_000966675.3 Picea glauca
TGAGGTAAAGTGAAGTGATGAGTGTACTATAAGTCAAAGTGGATACAAAATAAATTATTTAAATAATAAATTTAATGTATAAATTACTAATTGGACAAGTGGTTAGAAGTTTGTTAACCCTAAAATAAGGAAAGTGGGTTAAGATGGTTAAAATGTAACCCCTTGAGGAAGCTACATGAAAGTATAAATAAGAGGCAAGGCTCTCTCATTTCATATCACACTTGAGAATATTGAATATATACAGGTGACTGAGGTAACCAAAGGATATCTAAGCCGAATTTTAGAGAGAAGGTGAAGTAAAGAAAGCCAAAATTCAAGGGAGCATAAATTCTTTTGATGATGCTTTCTAAGGTATGTTATTTATAGGCCATCTCACTATTTTCGCAATAACATTTTTTCTAGAATGATTCATACTGTGAAATTGATAGGCCATTTATAAAACACATCCAAGTAGTTGTAGTACAAATTTAAACTTGTGGGTCGTTGTAGTTTTGGAGTTACACTACATGGAAAATAGGGTTTGTGGCTAGCCCTGAAACTAGTCTAAAACAAGTGTTTCGAGTAAAAGCATCATAACTTATTCATAACAGATCCAAATTAAGTAAGAAAAAAAATGTTGGTTAGAGTACAATATGTAGTATTATGTGTAAAATTTTCAGATCCATACAACAAATATTCTGTGCAGGGCATGCTCTACAAGTTCGATCTCTAGAATAAGCCATAATTCAACAAGGTATGCCATTTTTTCTATAAACCATTTTATGAGAGGTTCCAAGTAGTGAAACCTGGAGGAATTGCATAAAACACACTAAAGAACATTGTGTATTATTCTCAGATATTTATTCATTATAGGTACATAGTTATAATTATATCAAGTTAGGGTTGTTGACTAATCCAAAACTAGTCATGTGAGACTAAAGAAAAGTTTGATGAAAATGATAGTCTCTTGTTGTTAAAGTTAAGGAAGGTTTGCATGTATGTGATCATATACACCAGGTCTATTACAGAGTTACAAATCATATTTAGATGATGAAATTGATGAGGGCTTTTGGTTGAGGTACATTTTGGGTACATGGTTGAGACAAGTAGTTGATGAGTTGGCACATACTGGCTTCACCCCCACAGTTAGTTTTTGGAAATCTAAACTATGGGGGTTAAGCCTTGAAGTACTGGCAATGATATCACTAGAAGAAAAGAGTGAGGAAACTGTAGAGAGGGTTCATTATCTCAAAATGACCCAAATTCTCTTTGTCGAAATAATAAGCCTTATCTTTATCCCAAGGAAAAATTAATTAATGAGAAAAGGATTGGTGGTTGAACAATCAACCACCCCAATGAATGGAATCATGTAGGGTATGACTGAAGAGACATAAAAATTTTAGCCCGAAGTACCACAGAGTGCAGTTTCCTGCAGGCTTAGATTGACCCAAGTTCCTTCGGACATAAGGAATATGATAGGTCTAGACCTTCCTAGGGAGGAAAAAAAAGGTGTACAAGAATACAAATAGAAAATATGAGAAGGAGACTATGCCCACAGGGGGGCATGTGAATTGTATATGCTAAGAGAATAAAAACACAAGATAAAGAGGAGAGCATGTGAGGCTCTCCAGTTCAGAAGAATAACTGAAAGAGTAAGTTTTTCTCATTACAAGAGAGAAACAAAGGAGGAATTCAGTTTCTGAGGAAGAGAATTGTTGAATATAATGCACGAGCATGTGCAATAGAAAGATCAAAGAATTTATGAAAGATTATAAAATGGAGCATAGAAGACCCAAAGCCTAGACTCAAGAAAAAAGGGGTCGTGGGATTGGTGTTGGCTGGAAAAAAACCGGAGATGGAAGGATAAGGCATCGAGGGACAATGTAGTTGTGAAGGGAGTCTCTTGCACATAGGAAACCTAGCTAGGTAGGCATCTGATGAACCCCGTGGAGGTCCTGAGCTCAGTGGGGAAGAAGGGAGACTTCTACTACTGCCAAAGAGGTGGAAGAGAGTAACCTCCCCGATACCTTTCTTTATTTTGGAAAGGGAACCTAGAAAACCTGACCTGAGAAGAAGGTCGCAAGTTTGATGCTGAGGGAGCACCTAATAAACCTTTCAGAGGCTGTGACAGAGAGAGTATCTCTGAGAAATTTTTAGAAGTTTCCCTAGTGATATCATGGCTTGGCATGGGGGTGGCCAAAGTGCTAAAAGTGAATGCCTCTGAGCCTATGTTTGGGTTGAAAGAAGAACACCCACAGTTAGTTGGATGGCTACAACTTGTAATAGATAAGTATTTCATATACCTTGTGCACTTGAATTGAAATGCATGATTTGAATTCTTGTATTTGTGCTATACATGTACCTCCTGGATATAGGAGGGTGATGGCATGATATTGTGTTAAAATGTGCCTCACGTGAAATTGATGGTAATAATTCTTATTGTTCTTTTGTAAACTGCTTCATTTGAATGGTTGTAAGATGACATGTTTGGCCTATGTGTTGATTGGAAAATCCTCAAGGTGTTTTCCCAAGGATCAACTTCACAATTCTAGAGCCGAGACAGACTCTACAGGACTTCTATAATCCTGTTGATCCCTCAAAAATACTTTTCCCTGTTATAGAACTTGAGTTCTGTGAATGGAAGGCATTTCCTTCAAACTAGTCATCCAAGAGACCATAAGCTCATGACCATGGCCTTAACCAAATTTCAGCTAAGAGTTAGGAGTGTAGCCTCTGGATCTTGACAAAGTTCCATAGGACTAGGACTATGGAACCCTTCACTACACTAAAAAAGGACTTAAGTTGTTTGGACTTCGGGACTCTAGGAGTCCAAATCTCTAGGGTGAATGAACATTGCAATGTCCTAAATGCATTGAAGGTGACCTGTTGAACCGATAACTTGACGGTTAATTGACAGTTGGAAGTCATTTACTCATTATCATGGGGTTCATCCCCTTGTTAAACCCTGATCAACTTCTCGATCACGAGGTAACGTGAGTCGTCGATCTAAGAACCTTCGGGACCCTCCCTAACCATCATATGTGAGCCATGGTCATTCGACGTTGACCCACTTTGGGAGAAAACGGGTGTTAAATGACCAAAATCCCCGAACGCTGAACTCGCAAAGTACCCTGGGTCGTAGATCAAAGGATCCTTCAGGATCCTTCTTGAATGTTAGATCGAGTGTTACTAGAAGGATAAAGTAAGGGGAAGGGAGGAATAACAACAAGTTCTCATTCTGCCTTATGACCCTACTAGTCGGTTACCCTCTGGGACCAAAGGCTTAGGATCATGTGGATAGCGAGAGTGTGAAGCCACGAATCTGTGTCAGTCGATGGATCAATGAGATATAAATACGGGAGAGATGTGGGTTGTAGGATCGTTATTCAACACTCTGGCAAGATCCCACTTCAAGATTCTTAAAATGCACAGTGTGGAGTTTTCCTGAAGGCCGAAGGCCAGAGTGATGTTAGTAGCTAAGGTGTCCAACGTACATGGTGGAAGTCTGACCGCGTAACCAAGTAGTCACGTGTCATCTTGTGGCTAAGCGACGAGTCACGATGAATCATCGTATATGGTATAGGTTCAGAGAGATCAATATCACGTGTCAAGGTGGCATCATCACCACGTATCTACCATATGGAATATGGTAGTAGGGACACCCGTGCATAATGCCATGTATGCAAGAGGGACCCTCGTTGGGATTCCAGGACTTCAGAAATCCAGGTGTTTGGAGTGATAATACACAAGCTCCAAAATGGCCAAATTTTGGAGTCACATGGCAGGATTTCGGGGTTCGGGACTCCGAAGGATTTGCAAGTAGAGAAAGGGCATTCAATGCCGAAGCGTTGAGGCGTCGAACGTCAAAATACCTTAAGCCTATGTGTTGAACGAGGGTAAATATCAACCATTTTATTTAAAGGTGGATTGATATCCAAACTAGATGCAGGGGAGTTAGGGAATTTTAGGGCTTTGAGGCTCCAAGTAATTCTTCAAACTTATATAAGAACGTTGAGGGGCCGAGGGCATGGTATTCACAAAGATAGGGAGATATCCCCTGCAACCGCTCCTCTTATGGCCATGTCATCACTAGAGGATCATGATCAAGGACATGTCATTGCCATCTAGATGGTATGAATGAGGTGGAGCCATGTGGGAGCCATGTGGCATTTGAAAAATGATACCCAAGAAGTTTAGGGAGCCATAAATTTGGACTCAGAGTTCTCGGTTTTGGACGAGTTTTTAGTTGTTGGAAATATCTTGGAAAGAATAAGGCAATGGTGCCTCTCTTTGAGGAAATAAAAGAAAATATAGGAAGGATAAATATTTATACCCCATCCCTAAAAAAGGTACTTAGGGGTTGGGTGCGTGACAGAGTGGTATCAGAGCAGGAAACAACACTTGGCCTGCTTGGGCTCACGAGAGAGTCAAGTGAGGTTTATTTCTTAGAAAACTTGAAGGGAGAGAGAACCCTAACCTACCCTATCTAGTGGAGCATGATTCAAACACAGGCCTGGATGGGTCAAAGAACAACCATAAGAATAGTTTACCAAGGCTAAGATGAGATTGTTGAGAGTATTACTATCGTATGAAAATTATCTACATAAGTTCCTTGAGGAGAAGGATGCAAATTAAAATTCAGTTGGTATTTTACCCAATGATATTGAATCATGCTAGACTATGGAAGAAGAAGCCTATCATTTATTTTGGGAAATGATATCCAGTCCTACAAAAGTGGGATTATGCCAGGAGGCATTAATAATAAAACTTGGATGCAAATGGCATAAACCTATTTTAAGGAATACTTGAGTCCAGAGGGAAAATGGACTGAATGGGTGGTAGGAGTTGCCTAAAAGTAGGATTAATGAATCCTTTGTTAATTAAAAGTGTTTATTAAATGAAGGATTTGGGATTGGGAGTACAATCCTCCATGTCTAGAGGCCTTATGGAAGTAGGTGAGATCAACCTACTTGAATTGTCATAATTGAAAAACTTCCTACTGAGGTAATCCCTCCTTTTAAAATAAAAGAAGTCATGTGGATTGATAATGAACCTCGTGGAAGAAGTGAAATGACATGAGAAAATTCGAAAGCTCATGGTTGTGCTAAAGCAATGTAAATTCATATTAACTAAGGGTAGGTCTATGCATGAAAATGCAAGAGGTAAGTAAGTGGAACCCGTCTGCACTACAGACATGGGTATAATGCTTGATGCACAAAGATATGTTGAAATGCATATCACAAAAATAGAGCATACATATGCCATGCATATATACTTATTATAGTCTCTCATTGAATGTAAAATGTGGTGAGGTCATAAATCATATGGT
Organism: Picea glauca; assembly: GCA_000966675.3. Taxonomy (NCBI): domain Eukaryota; kingdom Viridiplantae; phylum Streptophyta; class Pinopsida; order Pinales; family Pinaceae; genus Picea; species Picea glauca. Next base: position 33,055 of record JZKD02S1777098.1, read on the forward strand.
TAGTGATGATCTGATTATGGTAGCATAAGTAAAAGGTTGATGATGTTGAGTACATACTGCCTTATGAGGATAAGGTAGAATGATTAATGAAATGTTGATCCTGAATGTGGTAAAGGAAGTTTTTGGACACTTCTAGATGACCAATGGGTCAGGTTGACATTCAAAGGTGTATGGTATGCATGTAAGGTATGTCTTGGTATGCTAAACTAGTAGTGATAGGGAATCTAGAAAAGGATTCCCTTGATAAAAATGTTTGTTAACCAAAAATGGTTTGAGGCATGAAAAAGGAGCTTGATAAGTTGTCTTGTTGACTTGGGCATTATTGGAATTACCTGGATGGTATTTCTAGGTTGTTGACTAACTTTATAATAGTTGAGGCAAAAATGCCTCCTTGTTGGTTGTTGTCATATGGAAAGGGGGAAATAGTTATGATTATGTCTGTTAAACTTGCTATGTGGATATCATGTGAATGAATACAAGCTCGCAACAGAGAGGGAAGCTCAGTGTTGAGTATCTCTATGAGACTTGTCACAAGAATGTCAACAAGATCCTTGGGAGGAGGATCTGGAATTTTGATATGTCCATGTGTATGATTGACATGGAAAAGGTGCAAGCAATGAGCTTGCATGATTAATGTTTGGCTATGTTTGTATATGATTGAGTGCATGGATTTAAAGCATTGTGAGGTTTATTGATATGAAGACTGATATTAATACCAAATAGATATGAATGATATTAAATGTGCAAGTGATGCACATGTATGATGTAAGAGTATATGTATACTAAAGGAACGATGTGACTACCTAAATGAATGAAATGTAAGGTAATAATTTCACTTGCCAAGATTGAATGAATACCATGGATGTATGGCTGACTCTATTCTAATGAGTCATGAAAGTTTTGTTTTGAATAATATCTTGAGGGGATTGTGTTCCATTCCCTTAGGAAACACTAGTATAAATAGATGAAAGAGTAAATGAGTAAGGATTATCTATTGTCATGATAAAAGACAACATGAATACAACTTTGAGGACCACGTGTACATGATTGTGAACAATCATGAACTAAATAATTTTTAATCGATATGGAAATGAAACTGTAAAGGGTGCCTATGGTAGGAGCACATACAACATGATAAATCATGTGATTAAGTGCATGGAAGCACAATCTCAAAGAACGTTGAAAACATAAAGGACATGCTTTTAATGTGTATTTGGAATACATCATAGGAATGCATGTTTATATTACTTATGGAATATTTTGTAACCAACTAAAGTGATAAAGATGAAGCTAACTCAAGGTTGAGGCCATCAAATATAGTGATGGATATGCAATAAGAAAGTTGCATGCCGAAGGAGTTCCATGTGTAGGAACTGTGTGAAGACTCTGTCAGGAGAACAAAGTCATAACCTTAATGACTGTTGGGAATTGAGTAGTGGGATGCAAGCCTATATATATATATACAAGAATCTTGGATTACATATAAAAAAAAATAATGCATGAATGAAAGACTAACAAATGAATGTTGACCATTTTGATAACTGAATGGTAATGTGAAAAATGCACAGGTTCATGATTCAGTATGAACAAAAAAGTTTGTTGTTGGAGCATGCTGATGTATCCAAAAGGTTAGGATGATTCTAACCAAGGATGCTCAAGGAAAAAGAGGAGGAATATCCCAACATGGATTAGATTCATAAGCAAAGAAGGAGAAAAGGAGGAATACTTTTCTCACGCTAAAAACTTTGAATTGTTTAACAGAGTTATAAGCCTTAGAAGAGCAGTTGTGGAAACAAGTATAGCTGGAAAAAGAAGAATAAATAAATTAGTAAGTTTGAATGAATAGGCTTGGTTAAGTCGTGATAAGTAAAGGCAGTGAGGACTTGGAAAATAACTCAGTTGGACTGAAATTCCAGGGCTATGTAGGAGTTGGACAAGGGAAGAGTTCCTTGACCCCTTCCTTGTTGTTTATTGTATTTGTCTAGTATGAGAGATTCATTTACTAATGAAGGTAAGTGTTTTTGCATAAGGATTCTCATGGTTGTATGATGATAGAATACAACTGAAAAATTGGATTATGATTGCACTAGCTAACACATTAAGGAATAATCTGGTAGAGTGCATAGAGATATGTTGGGGAATATCTGAAAAAGGAGACTTTGGTAATTCTTGTAAGGAAGAGGAGGCTTTGATAATTCTTCTAAACCATTGATTGGGATCATGCACACAATGGGTATTTCAAGGAAAAACAATGAGGCAAGATAACAAGACAACCGTATGGATGAAAATCCACAAACTACATAGATAATTATTGTGCTGGACTATAAAAAAATTCCTCTTGAATTTTGCACAACAGTAAGATGTTTTCGCATGAAATTGTGATTAATATGATTATTGTCCAAAATTATTGAAGGTAGGTGATGAAGGCAAAGGGCCTAGAAAGGACCTGACCAAGAGATATGATCAATATTTATGAAGCAATTGAATGACAAAGGCATGACATGTGTTACTGAGAAAGAACATCGAGGACGATGTTCCTTTTAAAGGGGAGGGGATTGTAATACCCCTATTCCCCCTAGCTTGTAATTAATCATTATTTATGATTACCATGCTATGACATGTGAATGATGTAAATGTATTATTGTTTATATTGACAAAAACTAAATATGGGGGTGAATCCTTGAAGTACTGGGGGTGAAGAGTGAAGAAGTTGTAGAGAGGGTTCATTATGTCGAAATGACCCAAATTCTCTTTGCTGAAATAATAAGCCTTATCCTGATCTCAAGAAACAATCAGTTAATGAGAAAAGGACTGGTGGTTGAACAATCAACTACCCCAATGAATGGAAGCATGGAGGGTCTAGCCGAAGAGACAAAAAAATGTCAGCCTGAAGTACCACAGAGTGCAGTTTCCTACAGGCCTGGATTGACCCAAGTTCCTTCAGATAGAAGGAATATGATAGGTCCAAAACCTTCCTGGGGAGGAAAAAAAAGGTGTGCAAGAATACACACAAAAAATATGAGGAGACCATGCCCACAGGGGGGCGTGTGACTTGGATATGATAAGAGAAGAAAAAAAACAGATAAACAGGAGAGCGCATGAGGCTCTCCAGTTCAGAAGAATAACTAAAAGAATAAGTTGTTCTTGTTACAGGAGAGAAATAGAGAAGGAATTCGGTCTCTGAGGAAGAGAATTGTTGAAAATAGTTTACGAGCACGTGCAATAGAAATATTAAAGAACTCATGGAAGAGTTATGAACTGGAGCATAGAAGACTCGAAGCCCAGAGTGAAGAAAAATACAGTCCCAGGCTTGGTGTTGGTTGGAAAGAAACCGATGTTGGAAGGAGAGGGCATTGAGGGACAATGTAGCTATGAAGGGACTCTCTTGCACAAAGGAAATATAGCAGGGTAGGAATCTGATAAACCCTGTGGAGGTCCTGAGTTGAGTGGGGAAGAAGGGAGAATTATTTTGCTTCCAAAGAGAAGGAGGAGAGTAACATCCCTGATACCTTTCTTTATTTTGGAAAGGGAACCCATAAACCTAACCTGAGAAGAAGGTCGTGAGCTTGATGCTGAGGGAGCACCTGATAAACCTTGCATAGGCTGTGACAGAGAGAGGATCTCTGAGAAATTTTTAGAATTTTCCCTAGTGATATCATGGCTTGGCACGGGGGTGGCCAGAGTGCTAGGAGTGAATGCCTCTGAGCCTATGCTTGGTTCGAAAGGAAAAAACCCTAGTAAGTTGGTTGGCTACAACTTTTAATAGATAAGTATTTCATATACCCTGTGTACTTGAATTGAAATGCATGATTTGAATGCTTGTATTTTTGTTATACATGTACCTCCTGGATATAGGAGGGTGATGGCATGATATTGTGTTAAAATGTGCCTCGCGTGAAATTGATGGTAATAATGCTTATTTTTCTTTTGTAAATTGCTTCATTTGAATGGTTGTAAGATGACAAGTTTAGCCTCTGTGCTCATTGGAAAATCCTCAAGGTGTTTTCCCGAGTATCAACTTCACAGTTCTAGAGTTGGACAGACTCTATGAGACTACTACAATCCTGTTGATCCCTCGAAAATACCTTTCCCTTTTATAGAACTCGAGTTATGTGAGTGGAAGGTGCTTCCTTCAAACCATTTGTCCAAGAGACCACATGCTCATGCCCACGACCTTAACCAAATTTTGGCTAAGAGTTAGGAGTGTAGCCTCTGGAGCTTGACAAAGTTCCATAAGACCAGGACTATGGAACCCTTCCCTACACTAAAAAAGGAGCTAACTTGTTTAGACTTTGGGACTCCGGAGCTCTGGGGTGAATGAACATTGTAATGTCCTAAATGCATCAAAGGTGACCTGCCAGACAGGTAACTTGATGTTTGACCGATAGTTGGTGGTAATTTGCCCTTTATGGTGGGATTCATCCCCTTACTATACCCCAATCAGCTTCTCGGTCATGAGGTAATGTGAGACGTAAATATAAGAACCTTTAGGACCCTTCCTGACCATTGGATGTGAGCCGTGGTCATTCGACGTTGACCCACTCTGGGGGAAAAAGGGTATTAAATGGCCAAAATCCTCGAACGTTGAACTCGCGAAGTAGTGTGGCTCGTAGATCTAAGGATCCTTCGGGATCCTTCTTGTCTGTTAGATTGATTTTTAGTGGAAGGATAGAGTAAGGGGAAGGGAGGACCGATAACAAGTGGTCATTCTGCCTTATGACCCTACCAGTCGGTTACCCTCTCGGACCAAAGGCTTAGGATCACGTGGATCACTTGAGCACGAAGCCATGAATCTCCGTCAGTCAATGGATCAATGCGAGAGAAACTGAGAGAGATGTGGGCCATCGGATCGTTATTCAACACTCCGGCGAGATCCCACTTCAGGATTCTTAAAATGCATAGTGTGGATTTTTCCTGAAGGTCGAAGGCCAAAGTGATGTTAGTAGATGATGTGTCCAACGTACATGGTGGGAGTCCGACCGCGTAACCAAGTAGTCGCGTGTCATCTCGTGGCTAAGCGACGAGTCATGATGACTCATCGTATATGGTGTTAGCACCATGATTTTCATAACTAAGGTTAGAGGTTTGTCAACAATTTGCAAAGTCATGCCTGTTAGCACCCATATTGTTTTTATGCCTGGCATCATCTAACATCTCCAAGGGTCAGTTTCAAAAGGAAGCTTATCATTTATTATTTCCATTTCCATTTGCAACTGCACACTATAAAATTGCTACGCGCTGCGCAGAGCACTTCACCGCGAAAATGATTCTATCGCACAGTGGATTTCGTCACGCAGTGGATTTCGTCGCGCAGTGGATTTCATCACACAGTGGATTTCCTTGTGTAGTGGATGTTGTCACACATAGGATGTTGTTGCGCAGAGGATGTCATCACGCAATGGATTTCGTCACGCAATGGATTTCATCGCACAATGGATTTCGTCGCGCAATGGATTTCATCGCACATTGGATTTCATCACACAGTGGATTTCGTCGCGTAGTGGATTTTGTCGCGCATAGGATGTTGTCACGTAGAAGATGTCATCACGTAGTGGATTTCATCACATAGTGGGCTGTCACGCATGGGATGTTGTCACGCATAAGATTTTGTCGTGCATAGGATGTTTTCGCACATAGGAGTTTCCTGCGCACATGCTACAGGTCGCGCTGCGCAAATGACTGGTTTAGTGGTCAACTTCAAGATCACTTTCTGACCAACTAGAGAGGAATTTTGAAAATCCCCGAGATTTTTTTGTTGCGGACAAACAAAGTTTCATATTTTGGGAGATTCGAAGGAATCTTTGAGCCCTATTTTTCAGTTTTAATGATTTCCTGTCTGAGACATGTTTTTGTGACACGTATTAAGACCATATGGAGATGAATTTAAAGAAACCAAGAGAGGTTTTTATTTATAATGAGCTTAAATACAGAAACCCCTCTCAGTTTCGAAAAATAGTTTTTTACTAGTGATATATGATGTCATATTTAACACCTATTTTCCCAGTTTGCTGCGCAATCTGCTGCATTTTTGTTGTAGGTTACTGTTGCGTAGCAGACTTGCTTTGCAGGGGTGATAGAGTGTCCAGAAATGCACATGATGACTTACCACAACCATATGGTCGAAGTTTGACCATGATCAATTATTTTAATTAATATTTCGGTTACGATTATGATTTGGCAAAGTCAGGTTTTCTATTTTTAGTGAATCTGTTGAAGTTATTGTTCTCTTTCAAAGAACACAGATCCATGATTCTAGGAGGGATTAGTTCAACCCTAGCATCCAAGGGTGACATTAGTTTTCTATATATGGGGATCATTCTCATGTAAACAAGGTTGGTTGAAAAACTAGTGTAGACAATGTCTATTGAATGTAGTTTGAGCTCGATCAAAATTTAATGCAAAAGTCATGAATCTTTGATGAAAAGATTCTAATTGTAGCAGTTAGATGTATTGTTTTCTTTCTTTTTGTACGTACTTCTTGTATTATCTATTCATATCTATTTCTATCTAAATAGGAATGTATTTTTGAACCTGGGATTCACTGCACAATGCCCTGGAATTCACGCCATTTAGACAAACCGTTTTCCTCTAAGTTAACTCTGAATTCATCCTCAGTGGTGCTCTGAGTTGCTTCATGTATTTTCCCCCTACCACACATAATGATTTTGCACTGAAGACCGTTTCTCTCTTAGCCTTTATCCTCTCAAGTTCAGTCACTGAGTCATTTGTTTCTATCATTTTCTCGAACTGACTCCATTGCCCAATGGTACTTTGTCTCTTGCTTGTCCTACCATCCATTTTAAAACAAATATAAACTTGTCCTATTGCATAATTTGACCTTTGTGCATTTATTGATGAAATATTTGAGTTATTACCAGTCATTAGACATACGAGAGAGCCCTCTTTGATTGTATAGGTCAGAATACAATCTAAAGTTGGTTGAAATAGTTACCTCGGGGCTTTCTTTGATACAACCCAAAGAAATTACCGAGTGCTAACATATGGTATAGAGTCAGAGAGATGGGTATCATGTGTCAAGGTGGCGTCATCACCAAGTATTAGCCAGATGGAAGATGGTAGTAGGGACACCCGTGCATAATTCCATGTATGTAAGAGGGGCCCGCGCCAAGAGTCTGAGACTTCAAAAATCCAGGTGTTTGGAGTGCTAAGACACAAGCTCCAAAATGGCTGAAGTGTGGAGCCACATGGTAGGATTCTGAGGTTTTGGACTCCAGAGGATTTGCGAGTAGAGAAAGGGCATTCAACGATGGAGCGTTGAGGTGCCGAACATCGAAATCCCTTAATCCTATGCATTGAATGAGGAAGAATCTCAACTGTTGCATTTAAAGGTGGATTGATCTCCACCATAGATGTAGGAGAGTTAGACAACTATGGGGCTTTGAGGCTCCAGGTAATTATTCAAACTTGTATAAGAATGTTGAGGGGCCGAGAGCCCGGTATTTGCGAAGACCAGGAGATATCCACTGCAACCGCTCCTCTCATGGCCATGTCATCCCTAGAGGATGACGACTGAGGACATGTCATTTCCATGTAGGATGGTACGAAAAATTTGCATCCACGTGGGAGCCATGTGGCCTTTGACCAACGATACCCGAGAAGTTCAGGGAGCCATAACTTTGGACTCATAACTTGGTTTTTGAAGAGTTTTTAGTCGTTGGAAAGCTCTTGAAGAGAATAAGGCAACAGTGCCTCTCTTCGAGGAACTTAGATAAGCTATAGGAAGGAAAAATATTTATACCCCATCCCTCAAAAAGGTACTTAGGGTTTATGTGTGTGATAGTTGGAGGGTGAGGGGGATAAGGCACCATCTCTACCTATCGCTCACTATCAATCTCCATGTGAGATCCTCTAAATCTCGTGAAGGCTACCTCCTCCTCAAAGGTAACATCTCTTCTCACCTCAATCTATATTTGACTACGGATGTAGATATGGTATGCCTTCAAAGACTCACTATACCCCTAAAATGTACCCTTTATGCCTGAAGGGTCTAGCTTGGTCCTTTTCTCCTTGGGTACATGAATGTATACTGGACACCCAAATATCCCGAAGTGTCCAACCTCAGGCTTCACTCATGAACCGTGTCCATGTTATACATCTCATGGTTCCCTCATGGAACACATGTCTAAGACATATCAAGGTTCCCTCATGGAACCAATATCTTCTCTAGGACACATCGAGGTTCCCTTGTGAAACCAATGTCTTGGTTCCTTCATTTGACCGTCCAAGGCATGCCAAGATGAAGTTCTCCTACTAGTCCATATAGGATCCTCCAAGGAGAATGTCTCATGATGTTGTCTCAGACATCTCTAGGACACATCGAGGTTCCCTCATGGAACCAATGTCCCCCAAGACATATCGAGGTTTCCTTATGGAACCAATGTCTCGGTTCCAGACTCTAGTTGGAATGAAGTTGTCCCAACTCCTCTCACTGCATATCTGGTGTTCACCAAATTCTACTCACAATGTTGACTCCCTCTCAACCAAATCTGAGAGACAATTATGAGAACCTGTCATGTGCCTTTATCTAGGGTGCAGAACACAATTTTGTTTCAGTACTTGATATCCAATTGAAGGAAAAAGAAACTCTCTACTATACTTATCCAAATATGAAAATTAGGGAATCCACAATAGTTTAAATCCATTTGAGGAGAGTCGTCCCAGATTCAGTGTAACTTTGTGGCCCCTACAAGTAGCGCACACAATATTTAAAAATCCTCAACGACATCAAGAAACCAAGATATCCATGTTCCCAAAAGACACCCTCAACTACAATGATCTACCTTTTCCCACTAGCTTCTCGTCCTCCTAAAAGGATGTGCAACATAGGCAATTGAAAAAGGAGATGAAGAATGAGTAAGCCTTCGCCATCTTGTTGAATGCGATTGTGCTCATCAGAAAGCCTTGCAAGGGTTTGAACCTGCGTGTTTTCTAGAAGCCCTTTCGTCCAGCTAGAGAGATCGAATGTGGATAGTCCGCTAGAAGACACATGCCTTCTCCTGTTGTTATTTCTCTGAACTTGAAACCCCATCACAAACCCACGGTTGAAACAACCTCTCCACATGTGGCTGGGTCATCCTCTTCGGCATGCAACCTCTGCAATTTCTATGGTAGAAACCATTCAATGCGATTGTTATCTTCATAGAAAAACTAGAGGGAACAAACTCAAACTGTTGTTATAGAGGGAAGCTCCGCTTGGACCTCTAATGGCATCATTGCTCATCTCCAGAACCTCATTGAGGTCCATCCCAATCTTGACAAGGCATCAGATGATCTACACGCATTTTGACATTGAATTGAGTGGCCCAAAATCGCTTAGGTATGAAATCAACCCTACCAAGCACACCTGAGAAATATCTTAGATTTTAAATTCACAGTGCACAAGAACCCTCGTTACACGCAAGGACATTTGTAGCTAGGACTATAGCCTCATACAAAAGATCCTTAAAAAATGAATTTGATAAAATCTTAAGTCCTGAAATCATAGCTTAGGTTGTTAGCATTCAAAGAGATCCCAATATCGCACTGTTAATTTTATTCGTCATTGTTCATATGCAGTTTCATCCATCATCCGGGAAATGCCTAGGCCCTACCTCCAATGCAAGAGGGAGGATATTGATGGCTCCAAATTTTAATAAAACTGATATCCACATTTGACCACAATTCTGGGCCTAAGTCATCCAACTACCAGATCATCATGGTGATTGAGATCTTCATCTTCCAGGATATCTTAAACATCAACGAGGATCTTTTGTATTTGTCTTACACAAGAATCGTGTAGTGGAACAACTCGGATAACAACTATCTCTCTCATTTCCCTGGGCCCTCCCGTAAAGGAGTAAAGCCCAACCACGCTCTGATACCATGTTGATTTTTCATATGAAAATGAATATGTAATATGATCGATGTATTATTACAATGATGAGTGTTTCATATATAGAGAACATATGGTGACCATCCATGAAAGGATGTGTCCCTTGGATAATCAATTACTCTTTATTATTATCATTTAGTTATTATATATATTATTTAATAATCAACACTTATATTATTAATTATTAATTTAAGAGAATGTCTTCTCCATGTTATACAAACATCAACAATTTAGTGGTTCCCTTAAACAAGTGGAAGGATGAGAGAATGAGAGAAATTATGAAAGATACATATGGTGTTTGGATTTCTAAAACTAGCAAAGAAAACTATTTTGGATGTGTTGATCCACATTAATTGATCAACTTTTGTATATACACACCCATCCTTAGTATTTTTCCTTTATTTTCTTTTTCAATTTCCTAACTTACTATTTTTGTTTTCAAATGCAGGTTGCATGTCACACTTCTATCAAATTTCTAAGTCTTCAGACCTCCAACCCCATGTATTTATACTTATTCATTTTCTTCTTTCCATACTTCAACACTTCGCCGCTTTTTGAGCAATGAGGGAGTCCAACATGTCCTACACCCGCATTTGCCCATGTTTGCCGCCTCTTCCGGCAAACGTTGTGTTTTCAAAACCTGTTAAATGGCCCTGCTCCACAGCGCGCAGCACTTATGTTGCTTTTATCTTTTCCTTTGGCTACGGCCATTAACTATATTGTTTTGGGGATTCTCTAGCAAACGCTGGTAACAACAATTTCATTGCCAACGCAACAGATAAGCAAATTTCCCGCCTTACGGGGAGACCTTCTTCCATCGCCCCACTGGTCGTTTCTCTAATGGCCGAACTGCATTCGATTTCCTGGGTATTTTTTTCTCCTACTTATTTATCTCCTCTCACCTGGTGATAATTATATGGTTGATTCTTTCATCAGATTAATATGAGTATGATATTTGTATCAGCTAGTAAGTTAAGTTTGCCGTTCCCACCTCCATATCTGAAGCCACGATCTGACTTCTCTCATGGGATTAATTTCGCATCTCGAGGAAGCGGATTACTGGATTCCACGGGCAAGTCCTCGGTGAGTGCCAAAATAGATAGATGTTCAATCTAATTGATAGATGTTCAAACTAAGCAATTAAACGTTGTTTGTATTTTCGCTGCAGAATATCATACCTTTAAGTCTCCAAATACGCCAATTCGCCGACTATTCTTCGAGTCTAGGACAGAAACTTGGAGGAATTCATTATGCAAAAGAATATCTAACCCAGTCCTTGTATACCATTAGCATTGGAGGCAATGATATTGCCAACTATTTAGCAAATACCACCTTCCAAACGAATACAAGTGCTCCAGATTTCGTTACGTATGAAGCTTTCTT